>JAJOOR010008834.1:0-27296 GCA_036250505.1 Solanum acaule | reverse complement strand
CATCCTTCCGGTGACTACCTTTTTTTTGCATATCTGATTTGCGTAGCACCGTGCATCTCTCCGGACTACTTTTCATATTTAATTTGTGTAGTACCGTGGATTTTTCCGAACTATTTTCTCATATCTGAGTTGCATAGCATCATGTGTTTTTTTAGTGACTCCTCAGATTTGATTTGCATAGTTCTATTCGTCTTTCCGATGACTCCTCAAATCTGATTTGCGTAGGGTTGTGCCATCATTCCAACCCTACCCGTATAATTTTTCTTTTTCAGCAGGGTCGTGCCATCATTCCGACCCTACCCATATTATTTATCTTTTTCAATGGGGTCGTTCCATCAATTCGAACTATCCTATATTATTTCTATTTTCTAGTTGGGTTGTGACATCATTCCGACCCTACCCATATAATTTTATTTCTTAGATTGTGACCACCTTTAGCCATCAAATCTAATACTCCGGCATATGAGCATGTTCTAGCCAGTTTTTCGGTGACTTGTTTGATATCGACTCGTCTATTGATTTCAACATAATCCATATACTTTATACTAGATTTTGAGCACTTACAACGACCGCTGCATTGTGAAGAAGTCTATATGGAGCAACCACCTAATTTTGTTGCTTAGGGGGAGTTTAGTAGCCTTGTATGTTGATTACGTAAGTCACTCTATGGTCTGAAACAGTCTTTGCAAGCTTGGTTTGGGAAGTTCCAACACTGTAATTTTATCACTCTGTGTTTTATTGGCATTATGCATCAAATTCAGTATTTCATGAGAGAACCAAGCACATTGAGATTGATTGTCAATTTTGTGAAGTCGAGTGATCAACTTGCAGATATCTCACCAAGCCCCTCATCAGTCTCGTGTTAATTACATCTGTAACAAGCTAGGTACATGAATTGTATGCACTAGCTTGAGGGGGAGTGTTAGAATAGGAATAGGTTTATACAATCCTATTAGAATAGGAATATGTTTATACAATCCTATTAGAATAGGAATATGTTTATACAATCCTATTAGAATAGGAATAAGTTTATACAATCCTATTAAAATAGGAATAGTAATAGAAATAGAAATAGGAATACTACATAGTATCCTACTTGGTAAAGGATTGTATTCTAGGGTCTATAAATAGGATCTCAATGTAATAATGTAAACAACACAACAATTCAATAATATTCTTTTCCTATATTTCTCAGAGATGTCACACACCGTATTGGTGCAAGGTGGATGAAAAAGAGGATCACATCCAAAGTATTGTGTGATAAGAAGGTGCACCAAAATTTAAGGATAAGTTCTACAGAGTGGTGGTTAGAAAAACTATGGTGTATGAGCCAAAGAACTGGTCAGTCAAAACTCGCACGTTCAGAAGATGAAAGTTTGCGAAAATGAGGACCCTTTAGGTGGAGGACAAAATGTGGAAAGCAAGGTTGAGATGGTTTGGGCATGTGAAGAAGAGATGCACAGATGCCCCAAAGGTGTTAGAGGGTGGCTATGGATGGTTAATGAAGGGGTAAAGGTGGGAGAAGAAGTATTGGGAGAGCCGGAGAGGTGATCAGACAAGATATTGTCCAGTTTAAACTTACTGAGGACATGATAAGAGGTTGTGGAGATAGGGTAGAAAATTAGTAGATAGTAGAGTTTTGTCTAACTTATCCTTCCATACTAGTAATCGCATCATTACTCTTGTAGTTACTAGTCCTTAGATTTTTGTTACTATTCGTTGTTTCTCGTAAGTACTTCGATTGTCGTATTATTTTGTAGCAACTACAATTAAGAATGTTTTGTCATGCTTTTTGTAGTAATTTGTCATGGCTTCTTCACTTCCGTTATTTCTTTTTCCGCACTACTTTGAATTGTTTTTCGATGAACCAAGGGTCTAAAGGAAACAGCCTCTCAACCACCAAAGTAGGGATAAGGTATGTGTTCATTCTACCCTCTCCCAACTCCAACTTTATGGGACTATGAGGGGTATGACGTTGTTGTAGTTATGCAACAGCTATTTGTTCTAACTATATTTTTTTCAGGCCAAATGCAGTAAAAGGAAGTTGCTAGGGCTCCATTGTTTTTACTCAAATAAAAAATTTCAATACAAAATATTTGAGTTCTGACAATGTATTTGTTTTTTTTTTCTTGTCCTCTTTTTTTTGGGCCAAATCCAGATAGAGGAAAAAAAAATTGGCCGACACTCTTAATACTTTTAGCTAAACAAAAAAATCAGCCTAACTAATGGAGTTTCAATCAAGTTGTTTTACAAATTTAGCCTGAAAAAAAAAATGATTCAAACATTCATAAGTTAACAAATTAAAAATATAATAAAATATGTTATTTCAAAAAAAAATGCCACGTTCACAAAAAAATGTGTGGCAGCCCATTCCCATCAGGTGAGATTGGTTAGGAGAGTCGAGGCTATCGAAATGCCAAGTCCAAGGAGGTCATTAGTGACTAGACAAAGTTTGAGTGCGCACTTGATAAAATGTGTCAAGTTTATGAGGAGTTCCGACGTATTGTGCCTCATTTTCTTAAATAAACCTAGAAATTATTTTGAAAAGGTAGGGTAACCAAACGAAATAACCTAGACCATAAGATAATGAAAGAAAACCACCTCAATATTCTCTCCACCATTTCCTCTTCCGAGTCTTTACAGCTCTCCAAACTTTCCTTCCATAACTGCAACTTCCCAATCATACTGCCACGAGAAGTAGAATGTAATGCAAACAATAAAATGTTCTAAAGGTTAAGAAAAGTACAGTTGAGAAAACTGCATACTTGTCATGGTAATTTTGTAATTCCATGTAATATGCCTTCTTGTTAGACTTGAAAAGCTGCTCCTGACGCATAACATTATCAGGGTGAAAGCTACCAGAACAAATCATCTGACCCCTGCAAAGATGCCAGAGATTTTGATAATATGAGATTCTCAGACCATCCATGTTAAGGGTTAAATCTCACCTGTCCCAAATATATGCAAAGGTAGGCCTGCATAGTAAACTATAAATGGAAACAGAAAAGTACTTTCAAAGGTAGATTATCCCAATGTTTCAACCATAGCCCAAAATCTCTCCAATCAGAAGTAATAAGCACTTGAAAATGAAAAGAGTTAAAAGTATCTATACATGCTATGCAGAAAGGATATGCTTAAAATATGGACGTATGACAGCTATCGATCTGGTACAAATGATCTTGAAACATACTAACTTATTATAAGGTAATGAGAAAATAAATTACCCCATTAAAGTAAAACCTGTTTTTCAAAAGAGACGCCTGAACTTTGTGGGGGTCCTAGTACCCCCATAAACAATTTAAGAGTGTTATAAATATCCCACTTTTCGCCAAACCTCAATTGCAAGAAAAAAAGTGCAATCACGCGCCAATTGTTGTCTGCCACGTATTAAATTTGTGCAACTCTTAATTTTTAGTTTCATTTTCAATTTTTCTAATTTATTTCACTTTATTTTCATTTTTTCCTCTTTCTTCTTCAACCTTCATTACTCAAACCCGTTGTTCTTTGCTGTAAATCCTCCAACGGAGCAGCCATTGCCGCCTTCGACATAGCCTCCATGACGCTTCACTGTTATAACACTATTTCCACCACTAAATATCACCAAATTATTGCTAAATCTACATTAAAATGGATAAAATCACTATTAAATTAAAAATTAATAATCACCCCAATCTACCATCTTCTTTCTAGCAGTATTACAATAATGATGCAACGAAACTCCATTACAATAGATTATTTTTCTTAACATTAAACATCAGTGAAAAATTATAAGTAAATAAATACAACCAAATCAATTCAGCTCTCAAGTTACTAAAACAAGGTAATAGAGTTCAAGTAAATAAATACAACCAAATTAGTTCAGCTCTCAAGTCACTAAAGCAAGGTAATGGAGTTCTATATTCAAACCAAAAATAAAAACAAAAATGGGGTTTCTTAATACTCCCAAATCAATCGAATAATGGAGTTCATATATTTTTATTTTTAAAAAAAATAGGGATAAAAGGAGAAAAAGGAACAACGAGAAGCAAAGACAAGAAAAAAAGTGATAAAAATGGGTGGAGTAAATGGCTCTTCTAAGTTGAAGAAGATAAAGAAAAGGTAATTGGGTTTTTGAATTTGGGTGAAGAAGATAATGGAAAAGAATGAATTGAAAAAGTTCAATTAAATAAATAAAAGTAAAGAAAAGAAAATAATATTTCTAATTATAAATGTTAAAATAAATATTTATTTATTTTTTTGGCTTAGCTCACTCGCTATTGGCGAGTGAATTACACTCTACCTACCACCTAGGCTTATAATGGGATAATAAATTTATTATAAATAAGAATAAGGGGGTAAAAGGTCCCCCGCAAAGTTTAAGTGTTTACTTAAAAAACAGGTCTTACTTTAATGGGTAATTATGTATTTTCTCTAAGGTAATCTATGCTAACCTCTTTTTACATCTTGAGGTGTTGATTTAGGGATATTTTTAAGATAGTTGACACAATAGAGTAAGAGCCTGTTTGGATTGACTTAAAAGTTGGTCAAACCTATTTTTAAGTTATTTTTAGTTTTTGGGAGTGTTTGGTAAAGTTAAAAATAACTTAAAAATAAATTTAAAATGACTTAAAAAAAGTTAAAAACCAAAAGTAGCACACTCCCTACTTTTTATTTTTTAACTTAAAAAGTCATTTAAGTTTGACTTTTTATTTTTCGACTTAGAAGCTACTTTATTAAGTCAATCCAAATGGGCTCTAAGTTATAAGGGCAATAAGTGCACAATTACGTACCTACTTAAATTTGATCCTTAGAAGAAACTTGAATGACTGGGAAATTCCCTGAATGATTGAACTTTTCAAGCTACTGGAGAGTTTCCAAGGAATCCAAACAGGTGAGGATTATTTATGGTGGCATGGGTAGAACAAAGGAAGACACAGGGTGAAGGAAGGATATAAACAAGCAAGTCTTAGGGAGAATCAAGAATTTAAATGGCCTTGGAAGCCTTTCTCGGCCTTTTGGCTAAGATCAAGTGTAGTATCTGTTCTTATCAGTTTAATATCTGATATGTGGGCCATTGGTCCACACGATATTAACTCAATTAAATGGCCTTGGAAGCAAATCTGGAGAGTCAAAGTGCCACAAAAAGTGTCATGTTTCACCTGGCTACTAGCCAATGAAGCAATTCTGACATTGGACAATGTGACCAAGAGAGGTATATCTCTATGCAACAGATGCTACTTATGTGGTAAGGATATAGAGCCAGTAAGACACCTCTTTCTACACTACGATTTTACTGATCAACTGTGGCAGATTTTCCTTAATCTCAGAGGCATTTCTTGGAGTATGCTAGTAAGATTGATGAGACTCTTTTCAGTTGGGAGGAGGCTGGAGTTGGGGCTACAAACAGAGAAAGATAGAGGATGATCCCTGCTCGTATATGGTGGACAATATGGAGAGAGAGAGAAATGATAGATGTTTTGAAAATAGGAACAACAACCAGCAGGAAGTCAAGCTTAAATGTATTTTGATGTTTTGTTTCTGGTGTACAAATGTCTATTCCAATGAGACTGAGTCAATCATAGATGTTTGAGGGTCTATCTAGATCTTGGTTTAGCATTGAAAAGACTACAACCCTTTTCTTCTTTTGTGTAAATATGGTTTTTCAGCACTACCTTAGTACTGACTGAAATACAAATGTTACTAGTGTCAAAAAAAAATTACGTACCTACTTAACAAAAGTCCATAGAAGCAATACACAGGTGATAAGATAGAACACGCCCTACTAAGAAAGTAGAAAAGAGGTCTCAGATGGTTAGAGAACTGCAATTCAAGGCCAAAACAATCACACAGTGCTAGTTCCATAATCAGGAAAGCATATGCTTCTCCAGACTCCTAACGTGAAACGACATTTGGTAATATCAGAGACTAGATTAGGGAAAATATTTACATCCAGAGTGTGGGAGACTGATTGCATGTCAAATTAGGTTCTATTAAAAGTTAAGATGTGTGGTTCCTCTAATTGGTCCTATGTAAATGCTACCTGGCATACTAACAATATCAAGTATACTACAGTATTTAATAGAAATATAGGGATGTGGCACATATACAGCTGATACATTGGTGTATTATGATCCTCATAATCCATTTATTCAACCCATTAAACAACAATAGATGTGTCATATTATAATCACACCAAACTACATCCACAAACACTAGGAACCCTTTGTTCATCTTTTTTTCTCCATGAATCTCTCGACCTCTCGTTGCATCGTTAAAACAATTGCTCCACAGTCTATAATTTCCAATCTCATCAGAAGAACATGATGCTAAAATCAGTAACTCTAATCTCAATTAATTCAAAAGCATATCCTAGCTTTCTTTTATTTTATTTTTATATAAAGGGAACTATAATTCCATCAAAATTTGATGATTCCCAAAAATGAGAAAACCAATCCAAGTACTGTCAGATGGAAAACAAAAGATCAAGAGCCCACCATAAATTCTACAGTACGAAGTAACAATAGAAGTCACAGGAACCTCAACTACAAAGTTCCGATTTTGAAAAAACAGAAAAATTGCTGAATGTCAAACATATTGAGATATTAAGCAATGGAAGACTTGCCACTTAAGAAATTGATTTCCGAAGTGAAAATTTTCCTCCCCCAGTAATTTATAGACAATATCATCTGGTCCTGACCCTTCTGGCAAAAATTGTGTAAGAAATCCTCTCTCATCTTCTGACAAGTTTGCCTGCCAAACCTAAATCAATTACCAGAGAGTAAGATATAAGGGTAACTATACCTTCCAATAACAAGTATTTAGCATACATAACTTGATAGACTGTTACCTTGTGGGAGAGGACCTCACTTAAATTATTGAGTTCAAAAGTTTCATGAGGTAGAGTAAAAACATCAGCCAATATGCTATGGTGATGTGAGAGAGAATCCAAAAAGGGAGTCAATTCTCTCTGTGAAATGCCAATTTGCTCCTTCTTGGCAAGAACACACCTTTTTTTGTCATCCCAAACCAGAGAAACGTTGGATCTTAACTTCAAATTATATCTTGCTAATCCCTGCTTCTTCTTCTTCTTCTTCAGTCCATGGGGGTCCAGAGGACAGTCAATATTGTTGATAGCACGTAGACGTTTCTTCCACTGATCAGCCACCATTGTCAAAGCATGCCAAAATAATTACCACTACAACATAATCATGCTCTCTCAATTTTGATCAACGAGACTGTCTCTATGAATTGTAAGTCGAGAACTTCTAAAAACAACATAAAAAATAAGTAAGCTAACTTTACAATTGCTTTGAAAAGATGTGTTCAAGAGCATCAGGGGTCCAACTACCCACAACCTATCCTTATTTGTAAAAGAGAAAGGTGGAAATTGGCATACAATCAAGTACACTGACACGCAGATGAGGTAAAATCGATTGTTAAAAGCAAGTAGACAGAAGAGGCAAAATATAATAAATAAACAAGCTTCATAAAGTACAATAGCTCATTGGCATGCCTGTTCAATTAAGGAAATAAGTAAGATATTTTTCAGTGACCCGGTTAATATATCTTTGTAGCCACTAGCCACGGGAAGTAGATCAAGTCAACTTTCAAAGATCAAAAAGATTAAGATTACAGTGAGATTACTGCAAAGGGATAATCATACAATCCTCGCTCCATTATCAACCTCCAACTAATAAAAAAAAAGTACAACAGAGAGATAATGACACGCAGAGTTTACAAGACCGAAAAAGTAGAAAATATAAGATTAATAAGCAGACACAGTAAATTGATAAAATTTACTATATTTAAGAAAGCAAAGAGAAGAAGTTGTGGAATACCCAAAGCCCAAAATAGATATCAAAGAGACCGATTGTATAATTCTCGCCAGGGCTTCAGATGCGAGAAAATCGAATTGAAATAATATAGGGTTGTAAAGGACCTAATTATGTAAATCACAACATGAGAAAGAAAGATGTAGAAATAAAGCCCTAAAATCCAAGAACCTGAAACAAAGTCGATACAGGCGGCAGCAATGAAAGGCAGGCGTCCGAGGGTTGAAGCGTTATCCGATACTTCTTGCTCACGGCCTACTTTTTGCATTTTTCCATTTTTTTCTTTTTATTTTCTCTGGACCTTTTTTTCCCGCAGCGGATCGGATCTCCTATGTTTGGACGCAAGATGACCCGTTATGATTCGTTTGGTTCTAAAATGTGTTTGAATTGATTTAAAAGTTAATCAAATCTATTTTATTAAGTCATTTTATGATTTTCTAATAGTATTTTTAATAAATATAAAAAAATGAATTAAAATAAATTAGGGATTGTTTGACAAAGTTAAAAATAACTTTTAAAAGGTTAAAAATCAAAAGTATGCATCTCCCTATTTTTTATCTTTTTATTTAAAAGTCATTTAAATTTGACTTTTTATTTTTTGAGCTACTTTTTTTAAATCAATTTAAACGGACTCTAAGACAAGTTATTACTATTATTTTATATCATGTTCAATTTTTTTACTAAAATTTACATAATGTTATAAAATATGAGCAATAATACTACAAGAAATATAAACTAAATATATGTGGAGAATAGAATGTAGTGTCTTCAAGCTATTTTACAATTGTAAATAACAAATCTTATTTATATGTTGAAAAATCACTTCAAAAGTCACTATATTAAATGTCTAAATTAATAGATACATTTTTATCCAAAATAGTTATTCTAATTAAATATTGTAAATTAAATATTATATAATTGATATTGATATGATAGTTAATTTATATAAAATAAAAGGAAAATTAATTAATATGTGTATTGACTATATATGAATAAGGGTATCTTTAGATTAGAGAGTTTTTGACTATATATATTTTAAAATTGTGATCTGAATCTAAAGTACATGTTTATACTAGATAAGAATTAGCACGGGTTAGCACTCGCTATTTTAGCACAATTCGTTTAAATCGGAAAATATAGCTTTTAACGACGATAAATATGCATATTAATACAGAGAACTAAAGTCTTTATGAAATTAGCTAATTGCCATTGAACCAAATATCGTTATAGACTTTTGAAACATTTACAGAGTGCTAATTATCTCTAAAATATATATTTAACGATAATTAAGCTATTATTGTTAATTAATTAACACTTTGTGTAATGCTTCAATAAATAACTCCTAATGAATCAAGCACTTTCATGTGCCTTTATTAAGGAAATGGGACAAATATACCCCGAACTAGTGGAAATGATACAAAGATACCATATGTCATACTTTTGGGATATTGATGTCTCTACCGTCCAAAATCTAAAATATATATGTCCTTCACTCTAACGAAAAAACAAATAAGGACATGTGACACTAAAACATATATGTTCTTCACTCTAACGGAAGAACAAATAAGGACATGTGACACAATCTTACGAAGGGACCCAGTTTGACCAATTAATTAAACAAAAAAATTTAAAATCCACCCATATCCATCCATCCACTTACATGACCCACTCACACTTAAGATCTGTTTGGAAAGCCACCTGGTAATTGGAATTGGTGTAATTTACTAGGGTAGTAATTACTAGTCTAGTAATCACACTGACATGTTTGGTTGCCACAGTGTAATTACACATGTTCTGTTTGGATGCCACAGTGTAATTACTCATGTTCTATTTGGATGCACAATTGCAATCATAAAATTATATTAAATTTTAAAAATAAAAATTAATTATTTAAAATTTATACTAGACAAATAAGAAACTTTATAAATGACATTAAATTAAATATTTAAGATATATATTATTTTTTGAAAATATATTAATTAATAAACATATATTCTTTAACCTATATTATGAAAAAATAATTGATTTATATTTTTTCAAATTAATATATTTAAATTGAATTGATCGTAAAAACTAAAAGTATGAAGTTTATACGAACATCGTGAAATGCATGTTTGATAAAAAGATTAATATATAAATAAAATGTCATAAATTATTAAATGTTTGACAAAAAGATAATCTACCAAGTTTAATTAAAAAATTACGTGCAATGTGAATTCAATATTACTAAAACAAATGAAACTGAAAATATAACATAAGTTATAAATTCAAAACAAAAAATTTAATATGATACAAATTTCAACATAGCATGCATAAATATGATTTATTTTTATTTTTTTCTTAAAAAAGAAAATGTAAGTCTATAACCTTACTTAACAATAAATTCTATTTTAATTTAAAAATTAGAATACTAATAAAATTGTAGGGAAAATGGTTCACAAAACACACCTCAACTACTGTCGAAATTGTTATTACACACTCTAACTTTGCGGGGGTCCTATAACTCCCCTAGACTATTTTTAGTGTATTATTAAAGGTATTATCGTCTTGGATGAACAAGCAAGTGAACATACGTACAATGAGCGCGTCAGGATTAAATTAAAGCAAAATGGACCCATCTCTATTTTCCACATGGCAATCCACATTACTTTTTATTTTATTTTTTCATTAAATACCCTAGTTTAAGATATCAATTTCATTTTTTTCTAAGACATATATGCATGTCAATTTTTAATTGGATATTTCTTAATAAGGTAAATTTAATTATTAATTATCATTATAACTTAAATGCCAACATTTTTTTTAATTTTAGTTTTTGCTTACTTCTTCGTTGAGATTCAGCCACGGCGGAAGACTTGTGCCGACGCCGGCAATGAATCAATCGCAAGAACCCTTGGCAGTAGAATCATCACAACGATACCACATATCTCCTTTAGGCGCGACAACTACAATTACTATCAGAATCGCAAGCTCCACTATCAAATTTTGATGGTGAAAATGCTAATCATCACCATTACACAATTTTTTGTCAAAAAAATTTCTCCATAACTATCAAGATGACAAAGAAGACCACAAAATTTTAGATCTGTAAGAAAGAATCAAAATTTGTTGTAAAAAAAATAATCATAACTCGCTAAAAGGAAGACCCATTTCTTTTTTGGGGAACTATTAAATTTTTTAGATGAATTTGAACAAAAACTAAGAAATAGATCAAGATAAGATTTTTAAAAAAAATATTGTAAAGGGACTAAAAAAATAAAAATTCATTTGAATTGGCATTACAAAAAAAAGTTAAAAAAATCTCGAGAAGAAAGACATAAGTACAACTATTTTCAAAATTCAAGAAAAGTACAAAACAAAATTGTATATAAAACAAAAGATTAAGATTAAAAAAATAATTTAAAAACATTAACTATGCATGTGGCAATGCGTGTTTATCACCCCCTTAATACATATGTGGGTATGACATATTAAATAGGTATATATTCTATTCTATTTTAAATTAGTTCAGAGGTGTCATAGGACCTCTGCAAAGTTGGAGTGTGTAATAGCAATTTCGGTCATAGTTGAGGTATGTTTTGAACCATTCTCCCAAAATTGTACTAATGAGAAAATAAGCTTGGCATAAAGAAATAGATAATACAAAAAAATTGCATAGAATCACGTAAAATAAGGTTGAGAACAAAAATAAAAATAAAAATATAATAATATAAAATAAAAAATAAACTTTTTTAAAAAATTAGAATAATAAAAATAAAAAAAAAGAACTTAAAATAATAGAAGTAAAAAACATTCAAACAAAAAAATAAAAATAGAAATAAAAAAAAAATTAAAAGTAATCAGCTGGTAATTGCCATGTAATTATCAGCAATTCATAGCATATGCCTGTGAATTGTAAAGTGTAATTACCCCTGCCAATTACACCAACTACCTGCTGACCAAGTAATTAGCTATCCAACCATACAGGACATACAATATAATTACATCTAATTACACCAAATCCAATTACCAGGGTGTCCTTCCAAACAGGCCCTTAAACTAACCCAACCAAAAACTTTTTTAAAGAATCATCAATTCCCCAATTTCTAATTGTTTTTTGTGGAAATCTGGTTTGGGGTTTTGTGGGTCTGGTTGTTGTTCGCCGCGAGTAACAGATTGGAGCTTGCAAGTGAGCTTGGAGTTCACCATTAATGGAGAAACTCAAGCAATGAGGAAGGAGGCAGCAGTGGTGATGGCTTTGTTTTTTGTTTGAATCGGGGTTTTGGAGTGAGATTTCAATGTTGTTATTTTTCGTTGTTGTCTAGTCAATGGTGGTGAAGAGGGAGAGAGGAGAAGTCTTTTGGTGGTGGTTGATTACAAGCTCAAAGCTCGTTGGTGGCTCACAAAAACTTCTGGTAGCAGCAACTATGGAGGAAAACAAGATGTGGAACTTGGGGTTCTAGCAAAGGCAATGAACAGTGAAAGAACTTGTAAATAATCTTAAAACAATATATCCCAAATTTTTAAAATATTCACCACCCCCTAACTATACAATTGTTTAAATAAAAAAAATGAAAATCGTACAATATCATGATTTCAAAATCGTGGGCCAAAATCATTGGTTAAGGGCATCTCCAACCCAAACACCAAATTTGGTGTCATCACTATTTTAGTGTAAATCAACTCCAACCTGTTGCACCAAATTTTACACCAAAAAATAATGTTTCTCTCTCTCTTCATTATTATATTATTATTTTTTATTTCATTTATATTTTCTTATTTCATAAAACAAATTATTTCTAAAACATTCACCACATATAATTCATATTATTTTCTTTTATAGTCGTTTAATATAAAATTATTTTATACCATAATTTTTTAAATAATATAATTTGCTAGCAAATATTATACATTATACATAATAATGAATAATAGAAATAAAAGTGAAATCATTAATGAAATACAATTAAATAAACATTACATAATTGAAAAAATTATTTTAAGTTCTACCAAAATATTCAACTTTCAAGACCAGAAAAATATTACTGGGCGGAACTCTACTTTTCCTACACTCGTCGGAACTGATGACCATGGCAACCGTTGGTCAGCCTCCGCCTTTGGAGGTGGTACCAACACAACAAGGAGTTGTTAATAATCCATCCATAACCACTTATACAAATACCAATAGAGCAAACAGTCCATAACACAAGCATATCCCAATGAAACAAGTCACATATCTTCATGATGAACCACAAATAGTTTGGAAGAGGAGGAAGTAGCATAGATGATCGTCAATAAAGACCTACATTTTACAGTAATAGGAA
Organism: Solanum acaule; assembly: GCA_036250505.1. NCBI lineage: Eukaryota > Viridiplantae > Streptophyta > Magnoliopsida > Solanales > Solanaceae > Solanum > Solanum acaule. Next base: position 14,182 of record JAJOOR010008834.1, on the reverse strand, counting down.
AATTTTCATACAGATGGTCGGAGATTCAGGAACTGAGAAGCTTGATACCAAAACAATACGAGTTGAAAGGCGATGTTAACATTGGTTTGCTGAGCAATCGATACATCATAATCAAGACAACACTTCTGGAGGATTATGTAACACTACTATCAAAGCCACAATTCTATATTACCCACAACTACTGGTCCTACCCCATGAGAACCCTTAAGTGGGACCCAATGTTCGACCCAGAGGAGGAAATATCAATTTTAATTGCCTGGATATCTTTTCCATCACTCCCTCCCATTTTTTTTTGGCAAGGAAGCAATCTTCTCTTTGGCATCCGCAGTTGGAAAACCTTTACAAGTCGATATGGCAACCCTAAATAAAACGAGGCCAAGTTGTGCTAGGGTGAAAGTGAAAATGGATCTTATGGGAGATTTCCCTAATAGAATCAATGTGGGAGTAAGAAAGAAGACATGGGGAGTTGCGGAGAAGTGGATTACCATTAAATTTGATTATGTGCCGAAATATTGTAATTCATGTAAGTTACAAGGGCACAACGAAAAATAATGTTTTATCATTCACCCAGAGCTTTACCCAAAGGAGGAGGAGGAACAGCAACACAGAGGAACAAGGAAAATACGGAAGAAACAGCAAGGGCATCAAAGGAATGAATAATGTGGAGATCCCAGATGAAATCAATGACTTTAAAAAGCAAAAAAAAAAAATGGAATCAGAAGAGGGGAACATTTTATGAGAGACGGCAAAAGAGAACAAGTATGGAATCTCATGAATAACCCTATCAAGGATCAAAACATTAAAACAAATAACATGTAACTAGGGGAAGGTAGAGAAAATGAGCTAGAAACAATTGATATAGTGGGAGAAAATAGGGAGGAAAACAATGCAGAAAAGGGGAAAGAGATGGTGGAAATGGATCTCGACCAAGGAGAAACAATGAATTCAGCAAGGGGAAAAAGACTCTTCAGGGAGAAAATGGGGGAGGATAAGAAGCTTAGTGAGGAAATTGGGGATACTACTGGAAAGGAAAAGGGGCAATCATCAATTCAAAGAGAAGAATAGGTGCAAAGTAGCAATGAAGGAGTAGGGAAGTCTATACCATTTCACTCGGTGGAGGGGCTAAAAGAATATGAGTTGAGTAGACTCACAAAGCACAAATGCCTCACTAGTATGACAACAAAAGACCACAAATCAAAATCAAAAGGAAATGGTTGAGTCATTAGAGAAAGGAGGGAGAACCCCAGATCAACATGGAGTGGCGAAAGAACAACTAAAAATTCACACCCTCACTGCACATGAGAAACAACAAAAACAAGATAGAGAGGAGTACGAGAGTTTGGAAGCAAACATAGATAACATTGGAAGAAGTGGAGACCTATCACCAACACAAATTGAGAGATTAAGGAATCAGGTTGAATCAGCCCTCACAAATTGAGAGATTAAGGAATCAGGTTGAATCAGCCCTCACAAATAAACATAAGGAGTAAGAAGGGATGTTCATTTTCATCTGATCAATGATAGACAAAGTCCTATTTTAGAATATCAGGTCGGTTAAATCTCAAAATGCTTTTGACAGAGTAATTGACCTAAATACGAGACATCATAACTCATACATTGCAATATTAAAACCTTTTTAAAGTCCTTCAGAACTAGAGAACTATAGAAGAAAGTTGGGGTTACAAAATGCTAAGTCTAGCTACTCAGCAAAAATCTGGGTTTTTTGGGCAGATATCCGGGAAGAAGAAGGTTCATCTGATACTACTCAACAACTCACTATGAAGTTCAAACTGAAGGGTACACAAGATAGATTTGTTGAAACGGCTGTATATGCAAGGTGTAATGCAATTGAAAGATTAGATCTATGGGAGGATATGGAAGACATGGCGATGCAAAGCATACCATGGATGATGAGAGGAGATTTCAATACTATAGCGGATGATTCAGAGAAGAGTGGGGGGCTACCAATGTCACAGATGGAAACTCAAGATTTTGTTAAGTGTATCAACTCTTGTGCACTGAATAAACTGAAGTTTAAAAGGAGTACTTACACATGGTGGAATGGCAGAATAGAAGAGACATGCATTTTTAAGAGGTTGAACAGAGTTTTTGGCAATAACACATTCATGAACTTGCTACCATAAAGTAAAGTGCATCACTTAATAAGACAGGGCTCATACCATGCCCATTTACATGTGGTTTGTAACTCAGAACAAGATCCAATCATCAAGCCTTTCAAGTTTTTGAATTTCTGGACTAATCATGTTGATTTAAAAAGGGTCGTGGAAGAGAGTTGGAAAACACAAGTCATAGGATCAACATTTGCTATTGTTTATGTAAAGATAAAAAAGGCTGAAGATTGTATTAGCACAATGGAGTAAAACCACCTTTGGAAACATTTTCCAAAGAATTGCAACTTTAGAAGATGTAATCAAGGTAAAGGAGATACAATTGGAGATATCACCAACGGAGGTAAATAGAGCTGAACTTAGTAAGGCTAATACAGAATTAAAGAGGTATAAGAAGATTGAAGAAGATTTTTGGAAGCAGAAGGCTGTAAGGAGGTGGTTAAAAAAGGGTGATAAGAATGCTGGTTTCTTTCATACATATGTAAAAGGAAGAAGGAGAAAACTGAACATTAATGAAATAAAGACAAGACATGGAGATATCATCACTTCGTCACAGAACATTGGTGATGAAGCAGTTAATGTTTTCAGGAATCAATTCAGAGAGACACATGAGGCAACTGACTACTCAATGCTTTAGAATATCCCTAAGATAATCACAGAGATCCAAAATCATGAAATAGAGAGGATCCCGATTAAAGAAGAGGTGAAACAGGTCGTTTTTTAATTAAATGGAGATAGGGCGAGTGGATAAGATGGATTTTTAGGTTTATTTTTTCAGAGCTGTTAGGAGATCATTGGAGAGGATGTGTGGAATATTGTAAGGGTCTTTTTTAGTGGATTTAAACTCCCTAGGTACAAAATACATACAAAATTTGTTTTAATTCCAAATAAAGAGGTGGTGGACAATTTTGGGGACTTACGACCTATTAGTCTAAGTACTTTTGCAAACAAGATCATAACAAGACTAATTCATGATAGAGTGTCAGTAGTGTTACCAAAATTGATTTCAGGGAATCAGTTGGGGTTTGTTAAAGAGAGTAGTATAACGAAAAATGTTCTTCTAGCTCAAGAGATTATAACGGACGTAAACAAGAAAAACAAAAGGCATAATGTAGTGGTGAAGCTGGACATGGCAAAGACATATGATAGGGTCTCCTGGAAATACCTTATACATGTCCTAAGAAAGTTTAGTTTTTCAGAAAAGATGAGAAAGGATGATTGACATGATTGTAAGGTTGATCATCAACAACTAGTAATCTGTTTTAATGAATGGGAAATCTTTTGGTTTCTTTCAATCTTTAAGAGGGCTGAAACAGGGTGATCCACTTTGTTTATAATAGTAGTTGAAGTCCTATCTAGGAATCTGAATGCTTTGTTTGAAGATATGAAGTTTAAGGGTTTTGAGATGTCGAAATGGAGTCCACAAATCAATCATATGTCCTATGCGGATGACATAATTTTGTTTTGCTCGGGTCAACCTAAATCTATAAGGATGATGATGAGGCTACTAAGAAAATATGAGGCGGTGTCAAGGTAAATGATAAACATAGAAAAGAGTGTTTGTTACTTATATGAGAAGGTGCCCATTGTAATGTGTAATCAGATAAGAAGAATAACAGGAGTTGGGCAGGGTATATTTCCTTTCACATATTTGGGATGCCCAATTTTTTATGATAGGAAGAAAAAAACCCATTTTGAAGATTTGGTTAAAACGGTGGCGAAGAGGATGGCGTTGTGGCAGAATAGACTTCTTTCATATGGTGGGAGATATGTTTCAATAGCACACGTGTTACATTCAATGCCCAAGTATATATTGTTAGCAATGAACCCACCCGTCAATGTTATAAAGTAGTTACATAAACTATTCACGAAATTATTCTGGGGAAATGCTATGGGTCCAAAAACAAACATTGGGTATCATGGGAAAACATGTGCTACCTGAAAGAAGAAGGGGGCTTAGGTTTGAGGTCACTACATGATGTATCCAAAGCCTTTTTTGCAAAGCTTTGGTGGAATTTTAGAACATCATATTCATCTTTGTGGAGTGTATTTACGTGGAACAAGTATTGCAAAAAACATCACCATGTTATAGCCATGGGATGGGGTGTATCACATGTGTGGAGAAATATGATAATTATAAGGGATGAAGTAGAGCATAACATATGGTGGCAGATCAAGGCAGGATCCTCAAGCTTCTGGTTTGATAATTGGACAAGAATGGGAGCCCTGTATTATTTTGACAGTGTAACGACTAGTGAAGAAGAGTTAGAAGTAAAAGAGTTTATCACAAAAGGAAAGTAGGATGAACAAAAGCCAACCACAAAATTGTCATCCGAAATGGTGCAGTACATTATAAAGAGCATAATCCCCCCACCTTTGAAGATAATGATGTCCCGTGGTGGATGGGAAATACCCAAGGAAACTTCACAGTGAAATCAACATGGAAGATGATGAGAACAAAGCTGGAGACTAGAGCTGACTATGAGTTTATATAGGAAAAGTGATTGTCTTTTAAAGTGAATTTCTTCTTATGGAGGGTATGGAGAAGAATAATCCCCACTGATGATAATTTAAAAAAAATGAAGAATGAAGATCCATGTTGTATCAAGGTGCTGGTGTTGTGAGAAAAAAGATGAGGAAACAATGACACACATTTTTCTAACGGCATTCGTTGTCTATAGGCTTTGGAGGTAGTTTGCTGGTTTTTCAGCTATATATATGGACGGGATGTACTTACAGTAAATAATTATTACATGGTGGAAACATAAGACCACACCAAAAATCCAAGGTATACTAAGAGCAATGCCAGCAATAATCATGTGGACATTATGGAAGGAAGGAATATCATGAAACATGGAGGAAAAACTACTCTCAATGGGATTGTCATGCAGGTGCAAGATATGGTTAAAAAGTTGGTGAAAAGTGTATATCCTTGGATACACTTAGAGTCAAAATCGTGGCCTGACATAGTTGAGAAGCTACTGAATTACACACCCAAACTACATGTGCACAATGTGGCCTGGACATTTCTAAACACACATAAGTTAAAGTGCAATACTGATGGAGCGTCAAAAGGGAACCCAGGCCTAAGCTCTTATGCCTTTTGCCTACGGGATTCACAGGGAGATTTAGTCTATACAAGAGTTGCAGGACTTGGGAATACAACAAATACGGAGGCTGAGCTAATGGCAATCTATGAAGCACTGGAGTATTGTTTGGGAAGACAATTAAGAGAGGTCACAATTGAAACAGACTCCCTAAGCCTCATGAAAATGATAAGGGGATAGTGACAAATACCTTGGGAAATGGTGGAAAGAGGAGAAACAATAAGAAAGAGAGAACATGAACTAAATGCTTCAATCACACATACATTCAGAGAAGCTAATAGCGTGACAGATCTATTGGAAAATAAAGTAGTGAATACACAACATTCAAAATAATATACAGATTTTGTGGATCTTCCAAGCAATATTAGAAAACAAATAAACAATGACAAAGCGCAAGTACTAACATTGCGAATTAGAGCTAGAAAAATCGAAAACCACCATTGAAAACAACAAAGTATCATCAAAGAGAACACCTACCTCATGAATACATTTGATACGCACAGAGGAGCCAAAACATCATCAAGGCAGACTGTTAAGTATCCCAAAACTTGAAGAGAGAAAGCCAACACCTCAGCTATACAAGGAACGGGAAGAACAAGTGAATGAAGGAATACATTTTTGATACTCACCTGATAAGGAAAGATGATAGAGACAAAGATTAGGAAACCTAAAGTTTGTTTTGTCTTTCTAGGCATTGGCCATTGTATGTCTGGGTTAATTTTCTTTATTCAATAAAAGGTCCTGGGACCCAAAAAAAAAAACTTTCAAGATCACTATGGTGCTATCATAAATGCTCTATTAATGCATTATGTAGTTCAAAATGAGTTTTTTTGTCCTTTATTTTTTTATGTCGAGCTAGAAATTGTTGAAATCGATAATTTTTGTGAAGGTTAATTGTAGTTATATCTAATTATAATTTATAGTAGATTTAACATAAATTTAATTTATAAAAAAAGTTATATATAGAAAAATTACTTTATAAAAAAGCTAACTTTTATATCTAAAATTAATAATATAAAAATATTACATAAAAAATAATTAAATATACAAGAAATTTAATTAAAACATATAGTTTATATAATGTTCAAGTTTTGTATAATAAAATAATATTCAATAAAGTGAATTGGTGTGATGAACTATTCACACACCAAAATGGTGTAAAATTTGGTGTTGGGTTGGAGATAGTCTTAGGGCATCTCCAACCCAAACACCAAATTTGGTGTCAGCACTATTTTAGTGTAAATCAACTCCAGCCCACTGCACCAAATTTTACACCAAAAAAATATATTTTTCTCTGTCTTCATTTTTATATTATTATTTCTTATTTCATTTATATTTTTCTTATTTCACAAAACAAATTCTTTCTCAAACATTCATCATATATAATTCATATTATTTTCTTTTATAGTCGTTTAATATAAAATATTTTATACCATAATTTTTTAATAATAAAAATTGCTACCAAATATTATACATTATACATAATAAAAAGTCATAAATAGAAAAATTAATTTATAAAAAAAGCTAACTTTATATCTAAAATTAATATTATAAAAATAATTAAATATACAAGAGATTTAATTAAAATATACAATTTATATAATGTTTGATAAAAAGTTTTGTATAATGAAATAATATTAAAATATTCAATAAAATGAATTGGTGTGATGAATAGTGTTACACCAAATTTGGTGTAACACACACCAAAATGGTGTAAAATTTAGTGTTGGGATGGAGCTCCAAAACACCAAATTTTACACCAAATAAGGATTTGGTGTAAAAATTGATGTTGGGTTGGAGATGGTCTAATAAATAGTTGTGTATGCAAATCTTATCTATATTAAAATGTATTTCTAGACTATACTAAAAACATCAAATGAATATTAACAAATGTAACGAATAAAATTAATATTAACCAATATAATAAACGTAACCAATGACATGTAAAAAATGTAATTTAATAAAAATGATGATTTAATCAAATTGAATAAATATTAACAACATATACAACTGATTATGACAAAATATAATGTAATCAAAATTAACTGATAAAAATTCTAACATTTTTTAAAATAAGGATAATTATTGATAAATTGCATTAAAATTGTTGAACATGTATTTTGAACTATTTAATGAATAAGATATTTAAAATTATTAACTTTAAAAAATATTAGACCAAAATTTGGTATCACCAACAAAAAGCAATTGTACAGTTCCTCCAAGTTGAAGGGAGATCATACACAGACATTAAGTTTTTTGAGGAGGTCCCTAGATAGAAATGCAACAACCAAACAAAAGTTAAGCTAAAAACAAATGTTATTACTTTCAAGTTCCAGATATTCAACAAAAGGCAAACTTTTAACAGACCTCGGAGTCCAAATGATTGGGCGATCTTGATGTGCCTTGATTTTGAGATATCTGTGGAGTTCTTGGCTGAGGTAGAATTGAAGGGGAGCGTATAGATAAAACCATATATTGCTGATATACTTTATTGTTGGCAATTCAAGTAAAAGCCATGTAATGTTTAGGGCAGTACTTTTTGAAAAGATAAAAAACAAAATGACAAAAATACCCATAATTTGAAATTTAATGACAAAAAACAAACATGTTGATACCCCAATTTTTACTCATTCTACTAACATAATAGAATTGTACTAATTAATAAAAATATCCTTATATTGTTGGAAGAGTGACGAAATTCGTACTTCTATTAAAATTTGTCAAGAAACTCACAACACCAACATAAGAACATGCCAAATACGTGATTTTCCCTTTAAAAGTTTCAAAAACATCTTCACTGACTGTCTTTCACCTCTGTAAAACAAAAAAATTGAATTCATCAAATGGTTGAATCTATCATTGATGTCACTACAATTATTAATCTCACTGCTAAGATACCCAACAATGAACGAAATCTAATTTAATCCTACTTTCATTTTATTGTAACTTATATATCGTCCCAGTGTTTCTTTATATATTGAAAATGAGTACAATATTGAGATTATCCATATTAGAATAAAAAAATAAACAAAATTGGCAAATCTTTTAGACATTTTACCAAATATGTAAATGAACTTTGCAAAGTTTAATTATTTCTAATAATTCTTAGAAGGCAATAATTTCGTATAAATGGTGAAGTTGTGAAGTATATAAGTAAAATACATAAGTTATTAATCAATTAAATCACTACATGGATGAGGAAGAAGAGAAAATCTAACGAGCTTCTATCTTATTTTGTGATAAGCAACAACATGTATCACATTTTCTTCAACAATCATAGTTCTTTAAGTTGGTAAGAATATAAAAAAGTTTGAGCGACGAATTATATTTTCAAGAAGCTTAGATTGATTTTAGTTGAAGAGAAAGTGAATTCAAAATCTTTGCTTTTCGGAAGGTAGAAGACAATCACAAAAAAAAAAAAAAAAGTTTAGAGAAAAAAGACACGTATTTGGCATATTTTTGTGTTAGTGTCCTGAGTTTCTTGATAGATTTTAATAGAAGGATAAATTTTGTTACTCTTTAAATAACACACACAAAAAAAAATTATCCACTAGGATAACACAAAAAATTAGATTTAGGCTATAGTATTAAAAAAAAATTAGCCAAAATTTCTCATTTAAAATGTCCTTGTGATAAATAATTCCTAAAGAACAGTTATTATATTTTAATTTATTTATTCTCAACATAACATATTATATAATTACAATCCTGTATAACAAATACATCAATACGATAATTTATGAATAGACTTCTTTATAAGCATCTTAACATTACTTTTGATGGGGGTGGGAGTTTCTTTTCACAATTCTATCAAATTATTCTGAAATTATAATTTTGAAATTATAGTTTTGAACTAAAATATTTCATATGAGAGGTGGATAAAATAATTTTAGGTTGGATAAGAAAATATGGGATATCTCAAGATTAATTGGATGTCTGAATTGACTTAAAAGTTGGTCAAATCTACCTTTAAGTCAGTTTTTGACTTGAACTGTTTGACAAATATAAAAAATAACATAAAATAAGTAAAGAAATGATTCAAAATAAGTTAGAAAATGTTTGGCAAGGTAAAAAAACGACTTAAAATAAGTTTAAAATAACTTAAAATAAGTCAAAAACCAAAAGTAGGTCTCTCTCTGCTTTTTATTTTTTGACTTAAAAATCATTTCAATTTGACTTTTTATTTTTGACTTAAAATCTACTTTTTTAAGCAAATCCAAACGAAAGTTTGGTACATATTTATGTCATTTTTTTTTATTGATGATATAAATTTATCTTAGTATTGAGATAAAATTGTATTGTTTAATAAAATATGTTATAAATTTAATACCAAATTTATTTTCAAAATATATTTAAAATGATAATTAAATAATTTTTCACAGGGTAACATAATACAACATATAGTAGTCTAACTTATTTTATTTTTCTAATTACACTGTCTTTTAGTATAACTAGTTCTTGAATGCTAAATAGTATAACTTATCAATTTTTTAAAATAAAAGATTTAGATTAAAGAAGTTTTTTATTAAGAGAAGGCGCGCAAAATAAATAAATAGAGAAGATTTAAAAATAGTAATGATAAATCAAGATAAAAAGAATAAAAAATCAAACTCAATGAACTGCTCTATTTATAGCGAATAAAAGATAATAGTATAAACATAAAAATATCACAATTCTTTGAGAAATTCACAATCCTTCAATGTGAAAATGTGTATGCTTTTAATATAATATAAAAAAACAAATATACATATAAAAGACATACTAATTGAATTTTTTTAGTTGAATTATTATATAGTACTTAGTAATTTAACATTCAAGAAGTTGCTTTTAGTTGGAAACATACCAATTGAGAAAAACCCTTTATTTATAACATATAAATGATAGTATGTACAAATATATATCGTGCATTATCAGAAAAATCACAACCTATCAAAAAAGTCACAATCTTCGACATGAAAGTGTGTATGCTTTAATTAAATATAATATAAATATATATATTTTTTGTTAAGAATATTATAATTATAAGAGGAAATACATAATTACCCCATGGAACTTATACCCTTTTTTTAAGTAGACACCTTAAGTTTGCGGGGGTCCTATTACCCCACGAAACCATCCAAAAGCACAATAAATACATCATTTTGACCCATTTCACACCCATCAGTGTTGTCACGCAGGTTGGGCGCGTCAAGGAATAAAAAAACAACATCCAACCAATGTTAAACCACCATGTGGCATTCCCAATTTGAATTAGCTTCTTCATTAAATAGACCATCTTCCCCAAAATTCTCCATTGTTAGCTGTTGGATTTCTGCAATTTTTTTATTTTTTTATTTTTGTTTAAAATATGTGAAATCAATTTCCTGTGATTAGGTTTTGAGGGAGAGATGTCAAATGCAAGCTTGAATCGCATTTGTAATGACGAGAATGATCCAATGTTGCATTTAACAATGCGATGCAAACATGGAGACTTGATGCAATTGCAGACTTCGTGGTCAGAGGACAACCCAGCTAGAAGATTTTGGTCTTGTCCACGCTTTCGTGTAAGTTCGATACATATTTCTTTACTTTTTTTTTTGTTCAATGTTTCAATAAATTCACCGTGTATGGCCTATTTTAGGAAAATTCATGCAAGTACTTTAGATGGAGGGATCTTGAGGAGATTGATATGCGATCCAAGTCTGTTATTCCAAGATTGGCGAATATAATTAAGGAATTGGAAGAAGCATTACAATTCTATAAAAGTAAAGAGAAGATGAAATTGTTGGAGAAGAAAGGTGATCAAGTATGTCATGATAAGCTAATCAAGAAGAAGAAGAAGATGAAATGTAGCATCTTGAATTGGAAGCTTATCATAGTGTTTGTCGCAGTGTTTTTTCTGATTTTAGGCATTAATAAGAATGTAAATGCTGGAAAATGTAGTTGTATGCCATTGGAATTGCCTTAGTTGTTATTTGTTGTTTTCGTTTATGTTTGGTTGTGTAATACATTGGAAGTTTGTTGTAGTTGCTTCTTTTTTCTGGTTTAAGGCAAGCTTATTTGGTTGTGTAATACATTGTTGTTTTTGTTGATATTTGGTTGTATAATACATCTATTTTGTGTGATATTGTGACCATTTAACAGTATACAAAACATTGTAATCTCTTCTGCCAACTTCCTTTCATACTTGATCGAAAGAGAATAATCAGAATGACAATCATTGTGACAAAATGAGAACTTCATTTCATTCTTACTGAAAGTTTGAAGTTGATACAACTTGATTAAATGTCACAAAGAAGAAAGTTGCATAAACAAACTTGACAAAACACAATTGATACCCAATAATGTACCAAAATATAGTTTGGTATCAAGAAAAGTGTAAATAACACAATAATAACCAAACACAAAAAAAAAACCCCAAAGTCAACTATTTCTTAGTAGTTGAATTGCTTTGGCTTTCATTAATAACAGCAGCTGCAGACCTTGTTTGAATTCTTTTTTCACCCCTCATTTGTTGAAGTCTATTACTCGTAATGGCTGATTTTCCCTTCCATTTCACTCCAAAATGTGGTTGATAGCCAATATCTCCAGTAACTTCATCAGACCTCCTTGGAACTCTTATACCAATGTCAACAACTCTACTACTTTGCATTCCAGGCTGTATAAATAAACCACAAAGGTTAGTAAAAGTATATGAAAAATCATCATCACCAACCAATAACAGTTGTACTTACATTAACAGTTGTAAAACCATCATCACCAATCAATACTCCAAATCCTACCAAACTTGGCCTTTTAAAAGGTCTTGAAGATTGTCCACCACTAGTGCCTTCATTCTCATGATTTTTTTTAGGCATACCTATTCCCCTACCTCTTCCTCTATTCGTTCCTTCATTCATTTGGTTTTGGTGAGGCATCTCTCTTCCGTTGCTTGTGTTTTCATTTTCTTGTCTTCCTTGAGGCATTCCCCTTTCTTTGGTGCCCCTTCCTCTGCCTCTTCCTTAAGGCATTGTCTGTGTGTTCTCCTGGGTTTCTTGAGACATCCCCCTTCCCTTGGCCCTTTATCTTCCTTTGCCTCTTCCTTGAGGCATTGCATGTGTGTTCTCCTGGCTTCCTTGAGACATCCCTCTTCCCTTGGCCCTTCCTCTTCCTCTACCATTTTCATTATTTGATCTGGCCTGATTATTATAAAACAACATATTAGTATATATTCAACTAAATATTAATGACAATTAATACATTTACATGCGGTTGAGTAGAAGTTGTTGCAGTTTGAGTTGGAATAATTGGAGGAATAGGACAACATCTTTTATTGTGGCCCTTTGTATGGCAATTGCTACAGTCATAACAACTCCACATTTGCTAAGCTTACCAGTTCTTTTTGTTTCATTTGCCTCTTTCCTTCTAGCTTTACTTGGTCTTCCAGGCAACTGTTTAACTGTTAGTGGTTGAACTGTTAGATTAACAGATGATGGCCACATATTCATATTATTCATTGGCTGGATAACATATTCATATGTCCTTAGGTAGGTTTCCTTGTTATAATAGCTGGCCACATAATGAATTGGTTCATATTGCTTGTAGTGTAGGGCAGCAACACCATGAGGACAAGGTATGCCCTTAAGCTGCCAAGCTCTGCAACTACAAGTGCGCCTAACAATGTCTACACAATGTGTAAAGCCTTTGTCTACAACCTCAAAACCCCTTTCTCCATTCCATGATATGTTACACTGCATTGACTTATTAATGTTTTGTTGTAAAATCTTGAAAGCCATGGGAGAAATATCAGTGACCCATGTGTTTGAGAACTCTCATAATTGACCAATTATTTTCACCATTTTTATCCTAATCTCTTCCAGCATTGTAATGATTGTCTTGTATCTTGTAGACAATATCCATGAATTGAAACTCTCTGCCATATTGTTATCAACTGAGTCACATTTGCTATGTTCTTTGAAGTATTTTTTATACCACCTTTCTACATTGTAGTACAAAAGACCATCCAAACAGTCACTTCCCAATTTCTTCATAGCATCTATGTGGTCCCTCAATTCAGCTTCAAATGTAGATTTTGCAATCTTCCAGAAAACATTTCTTCTCTTTATTCCCTTCCAATTTTTGCACCAATTTGCAAGGACATGTCTAGCACACATCATGTGTTCAGCAAGTGGTAATTAATAAATCTTCCACTGCAATTTCCAGTCCCTATTAAAGAAAGAAAATAAACATATAAAAGAGTTAATGTGAATCAAAAAGTATATAGAATATAAGATGAATGCGTATTAATAACCAAGGACATACCTTTTGCATATCAGTAATCAGGGTAAGTTCATGTCCTTCTCCAAGATGAAGATCATTCTTCACTAGAGTCAAAAACCTTGCCCAAGTAAATTTATTCTCCACCTCAACTACTGCCCAGGCAATGGGCAACATCTGGTTATTTCCATCTTTGCAAACTGCCACCAATAACTGACCTCTGCACACTCCTTTGAGAAAACATCCATCTAGACCAATGCATCTCCTAGTACCTCCAAAGAAAGCTTTCTTTAAAGCATGAAAACACACATAAAATCCTTCAAAGATTTTATGCCCAATTTCAGCAATTTCTCCAACTTTAACAATACAAGTGCTACCTGGATTTGTTCTTAAAATCTCATATTTGTAATAAAAAATTCTACCATACTCAGCAATATGATCACCAATAATCTCTTTTAACACTCTAGCTCTAGCTCTTCTCACTATTGTCTTTCCAACTTGAATATCCAATTCTTTTCTAATAAGCTCTTGCAACTTGATAATTCTGATGTTTGGCTGCTCAGTTATTCTATCCTTGTATCTAACGGCTACAAACCTTGAATTGCACAAATAGTTATGAGTTGAAGACACACAAATATGGATAGGGTTGTAGTTTTTAACCACAAAATCTGTAGTTTGGCTATCCAAACTTGCAACCAATAACCAAGGACA
>JAJOOR010008831.1:0-22425 GCA_036250505.1 Solanum acaule | reverse complement strand
GATTTCAAAACGGCTGAAGCTGTTGGCAGTGCAGAGTTTCCGTTGTCAACTTGACTCAATAAACTACTGCTACAAAAGACCTTCTCCACGTAGCTGATCACATCCTGGGAGCAAGAATCATAATTAAACTGTTTGCAACAAAGATTTTTAAAAAAAGTTCGCTACATAAAAAGGAAAAGAAGCAATATACTAGACCTAGAAAACAAACATGAGACTCCAACACAGATTCCACCATCTTAGGAAAAGTACGGCAAAATTTCAACAATGGAACAAAAACCAAAAATAACTATCCTTCATGAAATTAGCAATCTCAATTATCTATAGAAATAATAAAACGACAAATGGAGCATTAACCACAATAATCAACCTTTTAAATAGAACAATAATGACAGAACTCTTAAGGATTTTCTTCTGTGCTGGCATAGAAAGGGTTTGAACAAGTAGTTAAAGAAGACTTTGTATCCAATTCCTGTTTGCATTTGGTGGTGCATATGGAAAGAAAGAAAGAAAGAAACAAAATGTGTTGAAGATGAACAGAACTCTGTGCTGAAAGTAAAATCTGATCGTTTTATGCTATGTTTTTGCTGCAGATTAGATTGGGCAAATGAAGCTTAAACACTGTTACAGTTCATAGAATCTTTTGTCCAGGCAGTCAGATCTTTTCTGTTATTCTCTCTCCAGTAATCTTTTGGATGTAACAATAGCACCTTCTTACTGCTGACATCAATACTACCCTTTAAATAAAAGAACTAGAATAACAATGACTAACTAGTCTCAACCCATTAAAGGCAGCACACTAGCTCATTTCAAAAACTACTGCAACAGCTGCAAGAAGGTACATGACAAAACTACTGATATTAAACCATCCATCACAAACATCAAAGCCTGCAATATTTCATATAAATGTGTTAAACCAAAACTCAAAGTTCACCACCTTGCAATATTTTATATAAGTGTGTTAAACCATAATTCTAAGTTCACCACGTTACAATTCCCCTAGCATCACTCACTCAGAACAATATCAGAATGAAGTTATCAAAAGGAAGAAAACAGATACAGCAATTACAAATGGTATCCCAGTAGAAATGATACTAGGTGAATTGATTCCATGTATCGTAGGTTAGAGACAGAGGCATCAACGCCATTGTCATTACAAAACGAAATAGAGTAGAGCAAGTGTAAATGGCAATCTCTCACAAGGGTATCAGATCTTGATTTTTAAAATTGTTATTGGGAATCTCAAAGTAACATCAGCTGCTTCGGTGAGTGAACTCACTCAATACAAACTTTGGGAAGCAATTCTTAAACTTTAGATGTCGCATCTTTATGATCATCGGAAATCACAACATCAATGTTTCTAACATTGACCAAAATGGGAAAGACCAGTGTGACATCAGAAACTTTTGATTGTTGCATTATGCTTTTATAAGAGACTAGGAGTGTTTATTGACTATCGCATCAAATGTACTACTCTTGTTAATGGTGTTCACAAATTAATCATTTCAATCATGTGAATTGAATTTAGAAAAGGTATTTAAGAGATTTGACATTACTACTTCTCATTATTCAAATAGTTATTTTATAGATTCTTTACCATTTGGTATATTCCTTGTATACGGGCAGTTTGGCCATGTTTATGAATGAGAATAGATTTACTTGATCAACTACTTTTTATTCAAATAAATTTTCTTTCATCCAAATATGTTACTATTAGATCCATATTATCTCTTATGACACAACTAAAAAAAGAAAAGAGAAACCCAACCCAAGTTTCTTTTGGTTTGGATTGGTACCATTTTTTCAAAACCGAATGCACACCACTAGCTCCACTAAAGTAATCCATCACTGATTAGAATTACAAATAGACTAATGACTTCAACATCATCACATTTTGACCTAAACTCAAGACCCCCATAATCATCAATATTTCCTTAAATCAAAAACTAGTTGCTTCCATCATAAACTGTTGGAAAGATCATTTCAAATGCAGTAAGTAAATCATGATATTGATAAGACAGCATAAAAAATCAAAAGATAAAATTATGAGAAACAAACAGTTGGGTATGTACGACTTACAGCTGATCTTGCTGCATTTCGAGTAAGTAAAGCAACATCCAGCAGTAAGAGGCAAATGCGCTTGGCTATTTCCTGTGGGCAAATTCATTAGTCCATAAGTAGATTTGAATTTTTAACATTTCAGAATCTACGGTAATTGTTTACCTCGTCTATTGGTTCAATGTTCTGAAACAATCCTTCCAAAATTGAAAATGCTTTTGCATGTTCATGCAAATGAAACCAGCAAACTGCCTGTATAATTCAAATGCATATATTAGCACAAATAAAGGTCTATCAAAGATAATAGGCCATAATTCTTTTAACAAAACCAGCCAAGCCAATATCAACTGAACATACTAGATTGTATGTGGTCACTGAGGGATCAAACTCATCAGCATAAACAAGTTCGGAACTATGTTGAGCAGATAGATGCCGTGGTGCACTGTTATTTCCACTAATTCCTGTCACAGCTTTGGCTCCACCATTGCTAGCAGGATCTGCCTGGTCGCCAGCAGCACAAGCAAGCTCTTCGCTTCTTTTCTAAACATTGAAAGCAACAATAATGTATCACAACAAGGAGACAAGAACACTGAAGCACGGGTATAATACTACAATAAGAATATCTTTCTATTATTGATAAGTGAAGGTTAATACTACCATAAGAATTATAACAACCAAATAAGTAAGAAAGGGAAGAAAAATAGAAGGAAGAACTAAGAAAGCACAATTTCTGAGCTACTCTATACCACACATCCAGAAACAGATTAACTAAGTCGAAGGCTCCCCTTACCTGCTAGATAACTATCAAGTAAACAGAAAATTCACATAAAAGGGGAACAGAGGTGCCACCACAAGCATCAAGACCATTAGATGAAAATCACTCTGGCAAAAGAAACGAGAAAATAAAATGCAGAAATCGAAGTTTACTAAAGGGACGCATAAAGGAACACCCAAGACTTAAGCAGAACAACATCCATAAGCAAATAATAATTTCATTGTTCTAGTTTGTATAGAAATTCAATATTCTAATCACTCAAAGAGGAAAAACAATTGAAGCATTAAAATCCCTTCTGCTGCTAGTCATAAGTGCACTAAATATAAAATGATCATATGCACCTGTTGATGCTACCAAATTAAGAAGTGCAGAATATGTTTAACGAAAAAGTTTAAATTATTTCAAGAAGCTATAACAACAAAGAGAAAATTAACTAAATTAGTTGAAATTAAGTTACCACTAACTTATACAATATTGAAGCATCATGAATAAAAGAACACAAGACCAAGACCAATCTATCTGATCATTCCTAAAAAACTAGTCCAGAAATCTGATTCTATGTGATCACTATTTGATTAGAAATGGAAATTAAGAAGTTAAAACAGGTCCAAATATGTAACTTGTAATAGTGGAAGTACTTACATTCTTAATTTCTGTTATCTTTGATTTATAACTACTACTGTAGTTTTATGCTCATCAAAAAGAGAAATCAAGCATGTAGCTCCTCAATTACTTCAAATCCTTGAACAAAAACTTCTAGAGAAAAAAATCCCTTCAGAAGGAAAATGAAAAGCAAAGGCTAGTTGATCTTTTTTTTTATGACCATGGTGTTCGGGTCGGCTTATGCACACCTCAACTAATTCTACGGAAACCTGCCACCTCCCAACAACAACAGGTAGCAGGTAACTCTGTCCTAGCCTTTGCTAGGACAGATGGGAAGAATCATCTAGTGTTTTTGTCGTCTCCCACTGAGTTTTGAACCTGAGAACTTAGAGTTCACAACCACTTCATTGACCACTAGGCCACACCCTGAGATTTTTACTAAAGGCGTGGTTTAAGTATGGCATACCAAATAGATTGTACAATTTCTTCGGTCATAGAGATGCAGATCAAAGCAAGATATAAAGGTTAGTTGATCTTTATATCTTGCTTTGATTTGTATCTCTATGATTGAAGAAGTTGTAAAATCCATTTGGTATGCCAAACTTAAACCATGCCTTCAGTAAAAAAGAGTAGTAATTTGATCCATAGGAATAGGGAAGACTTCCAACAGATCCTGCAAGAAATTGTTTTTCAGTGCAGTTTTCATCCAACCATGTACAAGAATGAGTGACAAGAGGCAGACTTATAATCCCAATGGCCAATTCAACTCGGTGAGAACCTTTATGTACATATTTTCTTCCAAGAACGTTTTGACACACAAACACCCCATATCCCACCACAAACCAACTTGCAGTGTCTTACTTTGATGCAATTCACAATGTTCCACAATCAATATTTTACGATAAGGGTGTTCACCACTTTCCTTGTATCAAGGATGGCTCCTTACCTTTAAAAGGCTTATTCACTCATTGGGGTGCGCTAATGCTAACTAGAATTATATTCTTAAATATCCTTTTGGACTTTATGACTGTCCTTAACCGTTAGAGGTATATGCATATACAAAAAGAGTGAAACAAGCATAAACCTTGCTTTGTAAAAGCCAAAGCATGTATAATTCTTTCCCCAGTTGAACTTCTGCAGAACAAACGAGGCCCCTCCTTCTGCTGAGGTCATACATCATGAACAGGCTTGCTCTCGCAACAGAAAACTTAGCAGCAATAGAGCTCTAAGATCAAATCTGCTTCTTGGAGCTCATAGCAAATATAGAATCATTTAAACATGCATAATAGGATAAAACAAGCAGTACCAAAACCACGGCATTGATGAACAACAAGATTGCTATACCTCAATATCTCAATGATACAGCTCTACGTACCTTAGCATTATTAAGTTCATCAATCAGCTTCTTAGGATTGGAGCAACCATCTTGAAAGTTCACAGCAATCGCAATGTTATGTAGAACCTAGCAGATGAGGAGCAAAGAACACCATAAATAAAGCAATTAGAAGTGGAAGTAAAAATGACAGAACATCATCATGAAACCAAAGCAACAAGAAATATTAACAAATCCAACGGTTTGATGACTTGATTAAAATGATTATGGTGCATTTAACAAAATTATCAACTATTCCAACCTTCGGGGTGGCCCGTTTGGGCTTGGGACTTCCATGTTGGAGGTCTCAAGTTTCAAACCCCTTGCCAGCGAAAGCAAGGGGTTTGCCTTTTGGGTCGAGCTCGTCGCATCGGGCTTGCCTAGTGCGGGTTACCTCTCCTATGTGGTTTGCGAGCTATTGCATAGGAGCGGGGGTTTTACCCTGTGCTCACCCAAAAGGGTAGCGGCTACAGGTTTCCCTTGTCATCAAAAAAAAATATCAACTATTCCTAAATCACCAATGACTTGGGGTCAGTATGATAAACGATCTATATTCATTATGCTTTACTCAAAACCAATTTGCTAATTCCAATGCTGGCACATGCTTTGTTTTTATGTCTTGGTTAATGATTCCTAATGCAAGTGTAAGAAAAACAAATAAGTCCCAACTAGTTGATATCGCATACGTAGATCATTGGTTTGATTGTTTTTATTCTTAGCTGATATCGCATTTGGAAATCTCTACCTACTCAAGTTAAGGCACCACCCTCCCCAAACGGCACTTGTGAGATTACACTGGGTATGTTGTTGTTGTAGCTGATATCGCATGGTATCTCATTTTTTGAGTCAAAATAACTTCTCACCGTGGTTTTAGGCCTAGCCAGTCCCTTTTTAGCACTTTCAATCATATAACGCCATACCTCTGAACTGATGCATTTGAAGGTTTATGTAGGATATCGTCAACATACACTTACTAATGGACTCATGAGTTCCAAATGAATATCAAATACTTGACCCTCTCAAAGTGACATTAAACTAAACCTCCAAATTTAAACATAACACTGGTGCATATCAGGTAATTGATAAATACAAGATTTCTTTCTCCAAAGACCAAACGCAGATATCTAATTATCTATATTGGACTTATTGTTTTGCTCCAAAAACTAAAATCAGCAATGGCATACTAAATTTAAACCCCAACTGTAGTTAAAACTAAAGACACCTTAAATATCTCTGCTGCAGCAGGCCTTGTTCTTCCAACTACCCAAACCAGTAATTCATATTCCAATGCAAGTACTACCTATAGTATAAAATGAGTTCAAAGATCTTGAAACGGTTACAGCCACAATGCCAGTTAAGATATTCCAAAACCAACTACAATGAATCAACAGATGCCTCAGTTTCAATGAACTTATTTAACTACCCACCAATCAAAAAATTCTCAATTACCAACAGAGTATTTCACAGAAACAATCATCACCCACCAGAGAGGACCATAGACATATTTTCATTCAGCTATATGTCAACTTAAGAGATGGAAATGGGAAAAATTCACGCACCGTCTATTTATGAGGCAAAATACTGGATCTTTGGTTATGACGCCATTGGGTTAATTAGGATAAATAAAAACAAATATAAAAAGATGTATAGTATAACAAGAATAATTACAATTCAAAACGATTTTGAACTAGAAAACTGCATTTTCCAACGAACATCACGTGCAAATTGAGCTCAAAGCCATCAATTCAATTAACATCCTTGAACTAGAAAACTGCATTTTCCATCAAAATCACGTGCAAATTGAGCTCACAGCCATCAATTCAAAACAATTTTGAACTAGAAAACTGCATTTTCCATCACAAATCACGTGCAAATTGAGCTCAAAGCCATCAATTCAATCTTCCATCAACTTTGAACCGGAAAACTGTATTTTCCATCAAAAATCACGTGCAAATTGAGCTCAAAGCCACAAATTTCCATCGAAAATCACGTGCAAATGAGCTCAAAGCCACCAATTCAATTGACGACAAGAAAAGCGCAAACTACAAATAACCATAAATCGCTTACTCACTCTGTCCCATTTAGTGTGGCACATTTGAAATTTCAAGAATCAAACTTCTAAACTACTATATATCACAAAAATTAACACATTCAAATATCTAACAGTCATACAAAAAAATCAATAAAAAAAAAACTTGGTTAGCTCTCAAAATTCCAAATGTAACCTATAAATTGAAACCGAGTGAGTATATATATGCTACAACAAGTTGAGAATGTATAAAGATACCATAAAACAAAAACCAAAAAAAAAAAAAGACAGATTTAGTCACCTTTGGATCGCCTTCTTTTTTCTGCAACAGTTGATACAAAACTCTAACACAATCAGCGTAATTCCCCGACTGAAAAAACAAAGCTGCCTCCTTTGCAAGTCCTGAGTTGACAGACATCGCGCCGTCATCCTCCACCGCGGTCGGCGTCATTGAAGACGGAACATCCTTGTTATTCGCTACTGCATTTGACGCTGAAGACGACATCGTATCCATTTCCAATCACACAGATCCACAAAAAACAACCAAAAAACCAAAAATCGAACTGAACCGATTCAAAAACCCTCAGTTTTCCAGCGCCGCAAATTCAAATCTGAATTCCGATAACCTAAACCCTAGAGTTGCGAAGATGAACAACACACATATATATATGTATCGATCGATAGCGATTTTTAGAGAGAGAAACAAAGGGCGATTTTTCCAAAATGGGGAGAATTCGGATAGAGAGAGAGAAAATCTAGAGAGAGAGAGCGCAAGGGGGACTATGTTTTAACACTTCATCACTCTATAATATATGAATGAAAAACTCAAAATGGTCCACTATTTTTTGACTTAAAGATCAAACATAAGTAATTAATAGTGTTATATTCTTTATCAAAATGATGCATTTCTAATCCTAATCTTAGTAATTAGAGAGATAATTAATGTTGTTTTTGTTTTAATGGTTTTTTGGATTTTGAGTTTCAATGTATTCAATAGGTTTATGAGATGAATGCTATGTTGTAATAAATAAATAAGACGTTAATATATTTTTGGATAAATGAATAAATTTGATAATAAATCGATCAAATCAATAATTAAGTTCGTGAATCAACACCACATTCGGAATTTCAGGAACGGAGAAGATTAAATGATATTTAATGGAATGGACGTGTTTCCCATTGTGCTGCTATTTATTACAGTCATACTCTTTTTTCGTATCTTTTTAGCTAATCTTTTACTTTCAATCTTAATCATTATTGTCGTTAAGTGTTTTAAAGCATCAGAGAGATAAATTGTGTTTGTTTTGCTTTAATCGGTATTTGAATTTTAAATTTTAATGTATTTAATAGCTTTATGAGATTAGCTTTGTGTTGCCGTGAATAGGCGGACGGATCATAAATGTATTTCTGGGTAAATGAGCAGATCTATTTTACTGGACTTGTCAATAAATCGGTCAAATCAGTAATTAAGTTCATAAAGCAGTACCGTATTCGAGATTTTAGGAACGAAAAAGCTTAAATGATATTTAATGAAATAGGCATATTCCTCACTGCTCTGTTATTTATTATAGTCATACTTTATTTTGTATTTGGTAGTTAACTTTTCATTTTTAATCTTAATCGTAGTCATCGTAAGTATTTTAAAGCATTAGAGAGATACTTTGTGTTTGTTTTGCTTTAATCATTTTTTAAAATTTGGAGTTTTAATCTATCTATTTATATCTATACTACCTTAAAAGCATGAACTTCAAAACTTGAATGTTAAATTAGTATAATACCCCCAATTAAAAATACTCAATTTATTTTATTTATTAATTTAATTAATTTTATTATATTGAAAGTAGATACCTTTTCAAATTAAAGGATTGTGACTTTTTCATTGAGTTGTGACATTTCCAAAGGGTTGTTACTTTTTTTGAAGGGTTGTGACTTTTTCAGTGAGTTGTGACTTTTCTGAAGGGTTGTGATATTTTCGAAGGGTTGTGACTTTTCTAAAGGGTTGTGCCTTTTCAGATGAGTTGTGCTTTTTCTAAGGGTTGTGACTTTTCCGATAAGCAGTGACTTTTTCGTAACGTTGTGACTTTTCGGATAAGGCACAATTAACACTTATTCATACTACTATTTGTTAGCTAAAAAAAGAGGTGTTTCCTCACACTTTTAAACTATAATTTCTTTACGTTCTCTACTCTTCTTCTTCTTGAAAAATCTCATGTGTTATTTGCAAAATTTGATTATGTTCAAAATTCAATGAAATTCGAAATACCTCATAAGAAAGAGTTGGTGAAAAAATTGTAGCAAATCATTCATCAATTCACACTCGTATTTTTTCTTACCATTTTCATGAGTTTACAGTGACGAAAAGTTGTGGGAGAGACAATAATATTAAACAGATATGAAAAAAGGCATATGATTTGGGTAAGATATTTCTTCTTTGTTTTTTTTTTTGTTTTTTATTCTTTTCCCTCAAATGAAGGAGTTTCTTCCTAATTTTGCTAAAACAATGGGTATCAACGTAGTCCATTGAATTATTAGTTTTGATGTTAAATTCACTATTTCAAAAATAGATTTTTATTTTTACTTATAATATGATAACATAGCAATGATAATAATTATTTTTAATAGATATGTACGTAAAAATGAACAGAGAAAGTAAAGTGTTGGTGGCAAGAGATTTAAATCAAATGAACACTAGAGTGAATATAGAATGAACATATATTTTCGTCTTCCTTCTTCATTGGCTATGTATTGTTCCATATAATTTTTCTGTATGTCACAAGATACACTCCTTACTAGCTATATAAAAATAGATAAGAAAATAGTTATTGATCATAAAATGATCTTAAATCAAACTAATGATTCTATAAATAATACTTTACATTTTATTCATCTATTAATAATTTTTATAATTGAAAAAATTAAATATTTTATATCATGAAACAACTTCTATAAGATACTAGATACTTTCATTAGACAACAACTTTATGATATATATGCGGCAAAAAAATGGAGAAGACTACAATTTCACAAAGATAAGGTAGAAACTTAATGAAATGAAATATTTTTCACCATAAGTGATGTTATTCATATATTGAAATTAAATTATTCTACTGAAGTATATATAACCATCATTCATGATAACAACCTAGTACACTTTTTTTGTAAAATTACCTCTCTATGATAGCATTACTCATATATTAATAGAGTAATAATATTTTGTAAAAGATATGTTACATATAAAGATAAAATATTGAAATACTTATGGTAATCCTTATTAGTGTCATGCACATACTAAATTTCAAGTATGAATATTTAAGACAAAATTTGTACTTAAATGGTGTACATCATTTATGTTCATAACCTCCAGAGGAAAGGCTATTAGTGACATTTTTTGAATGGATATTTTTTTTCTATTTTGTTGGTTAGATTTGTTTACAAAATTGAGTGAAGTAAGAAATAATATTATTAAAGAAATGTCATGTTCTCCCATATTTAAACTTTGAATGTATTTTGAAATGTTTTAATGATATCTGATCATTTTGATCTCAAAATATAAGTAACTCTATGACAATATGCATTAATAATTTAAAAACACTTGTCCTATGTTCGTTCAATTATAATTATTTACTAAAAAGCTTTAATTTAGTAATATTAATTCTATTTTACAACATCATATACTATATATACGATACACACGTGCAACGCACGTGCCGTAAAACTAGTGTATTCAATAGAGTTATGAGATAAGCTTTACGTTGTGGTGAATAGATAGGTCAAAAATATATTTATGAATAAATGGACATATTTATTTTTACTGAATTTGTCAATAAATCAGTTAAACCGGTAATTAAGCTCATGACTTAGTATCATATTCATAATTTTAGGAATGGAGAAGCTTAAATGATATCTAATGAAATGGGCATATTCCTTATACTTTGTTATTTATATAGTCGTGCTCTGTTTCGTATCAAAATTAATCTTTCACTTTTAATTTTAATCATTGTAGTGTTTTAAAGCATAAGAGAGATAAATAGTGTGGTTTTATTCTTTTTTTGAGTTTCGAGCTTTAAAATGTATTAATAGCTTTATGAGATGAGTTTTCCACTGTGATAAATTATGCTTTTTTGCAGATCGAAATGAACATACCGTTCCTTACTTAACTTGCCGGCAAATTGATGACTTATTATAGTTATACTCTATTTCGTGTCTGATAGATGATTTTTCATCTTCTTTGAGCGTTCGAATTTTTCCATCATTCATTAATTGTTTTGGGCTTCTTCATCTTTTATCATAGGTTGATTTTGTTATAAAATCATTTATAAGAAAAAATTTAAAGTGTGCCAAAATAGCTTTACCAAAATTCTTAATTTTGAGGTTTACTGAATTACTATTAGCTGTTAATGCGAAATTTTTTCTATTTAACTTCAGTAAATATACAAACTTTTGTAATAACCTTCTCCAAAACTACTATTCATAACGTTTCAAATGATAATTAAATCATAATTATTGGTAAAAACACATAATATATATATATATATATATATATGTGTGTGTGTGTGTACATAATTGACAAAAATAAAATTAGAAGATGAGAATTTAGTGCGTACATAAAAGCAAAAATGTGGTGAGGTTTAGCTTTTAAGGATATTTTTTACTTTTTCTATTGATTAAATGATAGTATTAATAAAAGGAAAGGGACAAAGGAAGTAAAAACAAAATAAGGAAAAGATTAAAAAAAAAAAAAGACAGATAGAAGGAAAAATGCCAATTGTTTTTGTAATGGATGCTTTTCGCAAACTTCTAATCAACTTTTTTTCTCTGTTTATCTTTATTTTGATTATAAGTGTACTCCCTCTAGGCCGGTTCAAAATCGAATCGAAACCGATAACTCGAACTAAAAAAAAGGTTATTGATTCATCGATAATAGGTTATTATGATAATGGTTTTGATTTTTTTATTTTCGGATTATCAGTTCTTAACGGGTTAATCGATAACCCGATAGTAAATTAATAAATTATATTTATACCATTTTGGTATATAAAGTCCTTGACTTAGGATTTAGTTTCATAATTTTATTTCTGACAGTCTCAAACTTTCGATTATTCTACAATGTGTTAGTGTTGTTTTTTTAGTAATATACAATTTATCAACTCATGTGCATGATTTATTTGGTTTGTCACCATGTTTCTAAGTGATTTTCAATCATTTATTTTTTGTGTCAGATCTTAACGGTTAAACCAATAACGATCAGTAACCGATAAATCAATATTTTAATGATTCTTAACGGTTTAGCATGTCTACAAACCGATAACCGATTAGTTGAACCGATAAACTTCAATACCAAACCGAACCGACCGATAAGCAGCCCTAACTCCCTCTAGTGCATAATAATTTATTTTTTAAACTTTTTTTCCAATAATCAAAATAAGTTAACTATTCAGTGTTTAAGAGAAATGTTGAAAAAATCTTCTATTGTTGTCCTTTATTTACAATTTTTTACGTGATAAATTCAAAAGAGTTAAGTGCTCGTATTTATGATTTTACTTTAAATTATTTTTATTTTCAAAATAGTTTGAGAATAACTTTAAAAAAAAAGTGGAAAGAGGTGTTCAATTTATATCCTAATTTTTTTCTTAATGAATGTGCATTGCCTCACAAATTCACCTATTATGGATTAGAGAGAGCAATTACTAACACTCCTATATACTCCTCACGTCCCATATTAGTTGATCATCTTATTAAAAATAGTTGTTCCATATTAGTTGTCCATCTTTCTAAATTAAGAAAATATTATTACATTTTTTCTATATTACTCTTGCTACTAATTATTTTTTAAAGTGTTCACATTTGTTTCTAAAATTTATAAAAAGATTTTTAAAGGGTGAATTAGTAAAATTATCTTCTTATTTATGATTTCTTAATATGCGTATTAAAACTTAAAAGGAAAATGATCAACTAATATGGGACGGAGGGAGTATAATATAAATTAATTTTGAATGTATCCTTTTTATATATTTTTTTTAAGTTCAGTATGCAAATAAAAAATATTATTTTAAAAATATTTATATATAATATAGACAAATACATAAAATCTCACTAAATTAATATAGGTGGGACCATGAAATATTACTATTTTGTAGAGGTATAATATAATCCATGAATTAATATTTATTAATTTAAAGAGTGTTTTGAGATTCAACAAAGGTTATTTTTTATTATATCAAAATAATTGTATCTTACTAATTTATGTATTATATTTATTGAATTCACATAAAAATAATTTTATTATACAATAAATACATTAAAATCATTGTATCTTACTAAAATATGTATCATGTTTATTAAATTCATATAAAATGCAAATTCATTATACATAAAGTACAATGTATGTGTATGATTCATTGTAATATTCTTTTTGTTAAATGATTCATTGTAAAATAAATTTAAGAAATCAATGATTCTTTGTAAAAATAAATTCATTATACATAATGTTCATTGTTTCTTAATAATCAAATATTATTCATTGTATCTTTACTAAAAACATTCAATGTATGATTAGAGATTAAACTATATAAGCAACATAAGAAATTTCTTGAAACCATATCCAAAAATGGCTTCTCATTTTAAAGTGCCACAAAATCAACAATGATAGATCAAATACGTAAAACATTATTTGAGTATAAAGGAAATCATTTCACATGCACTAAAAAAGATTTGTAGATGTGGCAATACCGAAACTTTTGGATGCAATAAGAAAAGTTATATATGAGTTTCAACTAGATTTAAATTTTAACAAAAAACAAAACATAATAGAATCATATTTTAGTAAATTATCTTAGATATTTTAGTATTTTTAAAGAATTATTAATTTATAATATTAATGAGACCGTATATTTATATAGGGGTCTTCTAAAAATATATTATCTTATTGAAATAAGTGATTTTTTCCATTGACCCAAGTCAATACTGGAGAAAAATATTATCATAGAGAGATTATTAATTTATCGACTATTAATTTAGTAAGGTTTTAGTGTATTATGAGAGATGAAGGTGGAAGGTAGGAGGTGGTGGGGATGGGACTACCGTAATTGGGGGTAAAGATGACGTCTGTTGGAAGATGGGAAAGACATCATTTTAGAATATCACTTTTATAACTTGTTTTCCCTATGTTCTTTATGGAAGTCATTTTCCTCATTTTTTAAGGAAGGTATTTCCCAAGATAACATGTTCTCCAATTTTTTTGACCGGCCAAACATGAGAAAGTCGAACAACATTTCCAAAATATATTTTCCTATGTACCGAGCACACTCAATCTTGCCAAATTTCTCTCCCCTCCCATCTTTCCAAGGTTATCCATCACACGAAACACCCTGGATCATATCGTAAGTCGCCACCACCAACTATCACCATCAACCACTACAGCTATCATCACCACTAGCTATTAGCCACAACAAATACTATTCAAACCATGCATTGAGATGTTGAAAATTGAATGGTAATAATGATTTAATATTCAAATCTTAATACAACATCTTAATATTTAGATGTGTATTCGAACTCAACCATCTAGATCTTAATACATATCATAAAATTCAAATGTGTATTCAACGTCTTAATCTCAATGAAAACAAATGTGGCCTTTAACCTCCGGGAACACAAGAAAAGACCACCTAAAGTTCACAAAATCTCAGAATGAAAAACCTTAACAGGATTAAAAAATGATGATGCTCCTGATGAGAAGTTTTTGATGAAGAAACACAACATTTTCCATAGCAGAAACTCCTGACGAAAGAATGCAGAGAAAAGAATAACAGGGCGGAGCCAGAACGAAGCAGCTTTAGAGACGAAGAAAATTGGAATACATATATACAAAGCATAATTATTGATGTTACAACATTGTATGAAGTTAAAACTAACAATTTACTTAACTTTGCGCAGCATTTCCAAAATAGTATCTGCATCTCGAATGTCCTGGCTTTCTTGTGATTCTTCATTTCCTTGAGAAAAATCAACACTGGTATATGTCCTGATTCCTGGACCATGTCCGCTACAATCCATTGATCGGCCTTGTTGTGCTCTTCTCACTTCTTTTTGATACTCAGTCAGCTCAGTGTGTCTTCGTTTTGACTTGGAATAAATTCTGTCATTTCCCTCCGAACTATTAGCTGCATTCCCCACTAGTTCAACTCGTTTTGAGCACCTATGCAGTGTTGTTGGCACCTTGCATCTATTTGGAACTGTAACTTTATCTACATCAGCACTGTCCTTAGTATTGGTTAACAGGCTGTTTTTTCTGAGTTTTATTTTTCCTCTCCTTGACAGCTTGTCTAGGACTGGAAGTAAGCTTTGAGGGTAGTCTAATTTGGTCTGCTCTCCGAACGTAGAATTCCAGAAGTTAACAGTGGAGTTGGAAATGACGAGATCTGGATGATCAAGAGTTTTCTCAAGAAGAGGCTCTTGGAGCTGAAGAAAAGAGGAATTGAATTCTACTATTGGTAGCGTTTTCTGCAAACAGTTCAGTGTCTGAATCCACAACTGTTGAAGTTGATCTTTGAAGTTACTGTCTTGAGCTTCAAAATGTGACAGCCACAGAAGCAATGTACTGGTCATCATCTGATGACAGAAAGCGGAATACAATTTAAACTTTTGTAATAGTAGAGAAAGGGAAAAAACAAAAGCAAATTATGTAATGGCTTTATACTGCTGCTAATTGTCTCCGCTTCCTTCCAATCATCCGATTGGTAGAGAGCACACATATGGGAGAGATAATTAAAAGATGGAAAGGAAAGGAACGGAATAAAAAACATGGCAACGCTCATTATGAGATGAGAATAACATAGTAGCGTAGTTTAAGCTAATAGTTCATACATATTTTCCTCCACAAGACTAGAGTCTAAGTACAAACCTCAATGAATAATGTTATATCCTTCTGCAAGTGCAAGCAGCCAACAAAGTGAACCAGTGATGATAGCAGCCTGAAACTCTCAGTTAGCAGAATTCTGTACACCATTTGAAGAAACTAGTTAAACGGGAAAGTCATTACCTTTTCTCAATGAGGCTGGTTGATAGATTAGTTTCACCCTTTGCCCTAGATAACTTCACGAAGCTGCAGAAGCAGTGGACATATAAGAAACATGTAGAGAATTGAAGTACGCGCAGAGTAAAGCTTATGCAATCAGCTTTTTCCAATTATCAAACAAATCAAAAATGGTATCAAATGTAGGCAATTTTGATCTCCTACACTTTTTTCAACTATTTCATTGCTCAAGTCAATTGATCGGCAACAAACTCTTTTTAAGGAAATGATACATGACAATGCTCTTCATATCACTGGAAGACTCTTGCAATATATTTTAGTCTGACATCAGTGACAATTACTAAGGACACCATATTAACAACTTCAACTCAGACATGTTGACTTCTACTCAGGAAAACAAAGGCATACAACAACATAACCAGTGTAGTCCTACAAGTGGAAGGGGAGAGTGTACACAGAACTTACTCTTACCCTAAGTGTAAAGAGGTTTTCTCCGATAGACCCTCGGCTCAAGGAAAAACAGTCCAGAGAAAGAAGTAACGGAAGTACAAGAAACTACATATAGTAACAGACCAGAAGCAAAGGCGTAATGGGAAAAAAGGAACTTTGGTCATTTACTTCAACATATTGATGGAGGCAAACGACAACTAGAATATTCAATCAAAATAAGGCTGTCAAAACTCCAACTATTAGTTATGAAGCACTTCAGTGCTTAAACCAAATAATTTTGTGTATAGTTTACAATTGCATTTGCAGCAGCACAATTTTTATGATTTTTTAAGTGCTTAAGTTATCAATCGAGCAGGAATTGTAAAATAGGACCAGAATAATTATTTGGTAGAAAAGTTAAAAGGCATGCTGTTGGTTCAACCTTTACTTAAATATCAATAAAATGGTTCAATATTTTTGACCTGTCAGAAGGCCTTTGCTTTTATGTCTTAAATATTTTAAACCACCAATCTCAAGAGTAAGAGGTAATTGCTTCAATAAGTGAAAAATTTGCAAAATCATATTGCTCACCAGGAAGCGAAATCCAAGCTACTTTTGATAATGCTGGATCTCCAACCTTCAGACTCTTTAACTTCAAATTTAGCTATCAAAGAAGCTTGTTCTACGGCACATATCATTGCTTCTCCAAACAATAACAGAACATCAATATCCTGACCATTTACACTTGACTGAGGTTCAGGGACAAGATTGCCATTGGTCAATGCTTCATTGAAATATGAACAGAGCATTGAGAACAGGTCCTCAGTTAGAGTAGGATAACCAATTTCTGATGCCCGGCTAAGAGAAACATAAAGTGATTTCCATACTTCAATAACATGCTGAAGCTTGAGATACGCCTTAAGGCAAGAATATGCAGCAAATGGATAACACAGGAAATGTATTGTTATAGCATAACCAGGACTATCCAACTGCAATTTGAACAGTGAGAGGAAGTTATGATTATCTATGTAATCTTTCAGAAAATTCGCCAGAGCTACCCAGATCTCAAAGCAACAGGACATCTTCTCTGTATATAATAAACTAACAAAAAGATGGAAAATTTCCAAAGGCTCGTATGAAGATAGCAAAAGCTTGACATATCTGTGTTTCCCTTCAACTATATCATAATCAGGTGCTTTCAATGTTGCTCTGGTCACTGCATGGAAATAGAGCAAAGTAATATATGCAACTGGTGAGACCTTCTCCATACAATTCATAAAGACGATATCTGGTATCTTTGCACTTTTGAATTTATAGACTGGTTCTGACGTCTCAATATTTTCGAAGTCTACTATCACCTTGTAAAGAGGGGATTGCAATGTTGATGGTTCTAATTCTTCAACAAAAGCCTCCAAAAGCTGAAGTAAAAGAGGTAGCAAATCATCTATACCACCATCCCTTGAATGCATATTTTCATATACACTCTTCAAAAACTTTAACATCATATTCAAAGATAAGATAACCTCGTCATAAGTTATAAGGTCAGACTTCAAGCAATGTTTAACAGATCTCAGAAGAGATCGAAACAAACTTGAGGCAGAACCATATGTCACTGTTCTGATTTCACCGGTCAGAGTAATATCTGACCCATGAATGATCAGACCGTGAATTGTGTTTAAGAAAAACTCCAGGTTACCAAGATCCAAAGGTGACCATTTAATTGGATAGTACTTCCATGAGTATTTTGCAGATTCTGGAAGTCTCATTGCCTTATGGTCATTTAACTTACTATTTACATCTTTATTTCCTGCTGAAATAAACTTATCAAGCAGCTCAATGCAGAAACTCCATGACCATATATTCGTAATGACAGGCCCAACCTTGATGATGACTTCCAAGATGGGCTCCCAAACTGTTTTAACCACCGAATGGGAGCTGGCTAATTTGTCGAGCTTATACAGAAGATAAGACCATGTATTCAGGCAGGATACATGGACAGATGCATCACAATTGCTTGACATGATTCCTATAAGGGGCGTCATTACAAGTTTAATCTTTTTGGGAAATCCATCAGCTTCAGTTGGATCACTTCCTTTGAATACCGTTTGATCAGTAGGATTCTTTACAAGTGCATTGCTCTCAGGAGCATGAAGTTGTGAGCAGATTAAAGCATCAATGAGACCTTCCCAGGCCACCTGCAGAAATAAGGCATCTATTTAATTTTAAACACACCCCAGTTATTCAATAAGTTGACTTAGTGGAAGCACTCTATTTTCTTTTTCTTTTTTGTGATTTTTCTTTCTTTTTTTTTTTATTATAGGAAAAATGGCACTAAGGAGCTGAACTTCCTGCAATGAAAAAAAGTAAAAAACTTGACAGCACTACAGCAATTGAGTGGTAAACTCTTCACGTTATAGCTAATATAAAATGTATGGTATTCATATAGCTACGATGCCAGTTATGTGCTATAGGAGGCAAAAATTCCTTACATCAAATTTTTTATGTGACACTCCAAGTACAAGAACACTATTAAATACATTAAAACATGACACACTAAGTTAATAGTAGAAGTCACTCATTAGTTTTAAAGTCAAACTAAATTGATGAACTTACTGCCTTTTATTGGGATAACATCCTAGAGTTCTCCCTCAAGTTAATTATTAGTAGATGAATTTGCATTAAGTTACTTGTGATTTTAAAGAATTCTATAATTTAGTTGATAAACTTGATCTCTTTTATCGGGATGATATTCTAGAATTCTCTCTCAAATCAATCATTCATGGACGAATTTGCAATTTGTAACTTGGTAAAAGCATTACTTAAAGTTGGTTCATTTTAATAGTTTTTTTATGTTACTACCATCGAACAAATCTAACAAAATCAGAAGAATCTATTTATTTTTGTTCAGTTTAATAATCTTTTTAGATTAATTCAAGCAAGCAAATCTGAAAAAAGAATAAATTTAACTAAAGAGGACCGCCCAGTGTAAGAAGCCGCTATGGCGAGGTTTGGGGAAGGGTCGGACCACAATGCATTATTTTCTTTATAGCTAAGAAGTGACTGTAAGAACTGAAATTTCCAATTAAATAGGATAATGCATATATTTGGGTTGGGCACTTGATTGTTAACACCAAACCATAGGCAGATGCTAATCAATGTTCATTAAAGTTGAGTAAATATATAAAAATTCTAAGCAAGGATACTGATATCATATAAGGTTGATTTAGTCATTTTAAAATTAAGAATCTGGTAGATAGGTTAGCATGTCAATGATGTAGTATCTGTAGTGCCATCAAAGCTACAGCTTTTTCAGCGGGTGCTCATAAATAAGGATTGGACACATCCCATCTATGTTGCTCGGACACTTCAAAAATGCTGATGACTTTGTCATATCTTTCAAAAGTAGTGCATTTTTTAAGGATCCAGCATGGGTGCGGCAACATTTTCTAAGAGTCAGAGCAACATAGCTGATCCCATTAACAATCAGCGGCAATTGAATCCCATGATTAAAAATCAAATACTAGAACAGGACTTTTGCTTGACCAAGTCGCATTAAATTATCTGGAATTGATGTGTCAAACTTAGATGAATGAATAGCATACCAGTGAAGCACTCAGAATCTGTGGATCAAGGTCCGTAAAAGTTTGTTCTGGAATTTTAAGCAATTTGTTGACCAAATGCTTATATTTCATTCCATAAGGTCCGAGTAGACGCAGAAACCATCTCCATACTTGTAGAGTTTGAATCTTCAAGCCTTGGTTCAGCAGCTCCTCCATCGTCAAAAGCAAAGTCTTCTTCAAATCTGTGACAAGGGCCTGTTTAAGAGGCAATAAACTAAAATTGATAAAACATGTCACTTAACAGTTAACATGAATTATAGTCTTTTTATCACAAAAAATAAATTACAGCTTCCTTTAGAACGATGATTTTGGGTGGGGAATCTGCATGATCCCTATACTAATAAACAAATAACAAAAAATAATGCCTTATATTTAACATATACACTTTTTGACTACACTACGTGGATCCTTCATTCACGCAGAATTCTTCAAAAACACTAATATAGATAATTGGACACATGTTTGTTCCGATTACTTTTTGTTCTGGAGATTAAGTTGAAATGCATAATACCAGTGGCGTACGCAGGATTTTTCATAAGCGGTGTCACATTTTAAAATAAAAATAAATAAACAAAAAATTATAATATTATATTAAAAAATTAAGAATTTTTTTAGCATTTTTATGTGAGCGAAATAAATTTAATTAAAATATTAACTAGAATCGAAAAAGGTGCTATTGAGGTTCGAACTCCCAACATCTAACCTGAAGATATGACCCTGAACCAAATGAGCTACGCTACTCTTTGTTATAAGGAGTGTCACTTTACTGAATTTGGTCTCGATTTATATTTTGCTTTTTAGTTATTTATACTTAATAAAATTTTCCGACGAAGCCGTGTCACGTGACACGCCTTTGCCTAAGGTAAATCCGCCCCTGCATAATACTGTAGTCTGTATAGATGCACATTTTTGGTCTCCTCAGGAAACATAAGAAACAAAGTGGGTTACAGCGAACAAGAATATAAGAACAGAATATTATATGCTACCTTAGAAAGAATTACTGGTGGAGGACATATCACACTTGAGACTTTTTGTAAACAACGCTCTGACATGTCTCTTTCCCTTTTATCACTGCTGACTAGTCTTCTATAAACTGGAGGAGCCCATATGCTTGACATGGCTCTCATATTTTGAGCTGATGTACTCGCCAACTTCATTACAGCCTATAGTAGTATAATCACAGAGAATAACTCAGAGATGACATGTACCAATACTAAAGAATTGATTTGAGATGATAATATGTATATATGTGTGTGTGTGTGTGTGTATGTGTATGTGTATGTGTACGTGTATGTATCATATATGTGTATGTGTATGTGTATGTGTGTGTATACATACATGCATTTCGCTGAAGGTAATACATTAAAAGTCCAGTGTACCTTTATTCCAAGTCATTTCGTATATATGCAAGAACATCCAAAATGATGGAATTGCATTTGGCTTATAGACTATTAAGTGTACAAAGAGCAGTCCAGTACAAATTTGTTTTTTTATTGCGATTCTGATTCTGTTACTATTCAGGTACAAATATGGCTATCTCCTTCCATTTCTTTTCTCATTAGTCATTACAGTATCATGAGAATAATCCAAGGTGTGGCGATCAATTCAGAGAGCAACATTGCCTTGCTCTATTCAACAAAAACAAACATTCTACTCCTTTCAAATGAACAAAAAATTTGTGATAAGCACTATACATAGCGCTCATCTGCTGTATAAAAGAGAAGGTAATAACTCTTATTCAGCACATATGACTATCGATTTTCAACTGGAAATCTTTTTCTTCACTCATTCTAAAAGAACTTGCTAAATAAACCCTGCTCATACAAATATTTGAAAAAGATGTTCCTCTAATTGTAAGTTCCATGATTATTTCACATTTATCTAAATGAACCATTGTTCACGTGTATGATGTTGAAAGGAGTAGCACATGAGTATTAACTCCTACTAACTGACAAGAATCAAGATCCAAATTTTACTTTGTTATTAAGTTAGACACATCATTGCACAATATATTCAGCATTACCTATCGCTTAGAACCAATCACATTATATTCAGCTATATTCAGCTATACATACCTGCATTGCCTCAAATGTGATTGAAAGAGAGCCAATAGGATTGTCAAGCGCATAAGTAATTGCCCTCAGTAAACACTGGAAATTTGCATCTAAAAGCGATGAGTTAAACTGCTGCATTGATATACACCACACACCCAAGTTGCAAACAGACTGCAATTAACAATAACTATAAGTCAAATTCTCGAATCATGTTTCTTAGCAAAGGCTGCCTTACATACATTACTTTGTTGCCTATCGAGAAGTTCAGAATACCTTAATCTTGCTGGTTGTAATAACCTCAACAAGAGAATCAACAATAGCCCTGGCATCATCACCTAAATTTAGTCATCAAAGCTACATTAGCTCCAGAATTCTGAATCTGCCCCAAGAATACTTGCACAAGTAACAGTAAAGAATAACTCACACGTGTAGCTTTGTGTGAATGACACCAAAA
>JAJOOR010008830.1:0-32091 GCA_036250505.1 Solanum acaule | reverse complement strand
TAAATCATGCTAAAATAAGTTTAATAAGTATTAGTTACATTACTAAATATTTAAGGAAAATTAAAATTAAATTATGTATTTTAATTGTCTAAACCAATGTAAAACTAAAGAACAAACATTTAATATTATTGTTATTTTTAGTGTTGAATTGATTTTCTTTTTGCATTAGTATTAATTGATTTTAATTTAAGTTTTATTATAATCATCAACATCTATGAACTATAATCTTTATTGGACCATTCCGAATTCTAAGTTTTAAACTTGAAATAATATATTAAAAGATAAAAGCTATGAAATAGTATAAGAAATATTTTAAAATTATATCAAAGTAAATATTTTTATGTATAAAATAAAATTTTAAAATTACATATATAATGTCGGATTAGTTTGGTCTCGGGTTGGTTTTTTTTAGTTAAAACCAAACCAACCCAAATCTAGTCGGGTTATTTTTTCCAATATCAAATCAAGTCAAACCAAATCACTAGTCGGGGTTTTTTTTCGGTTTGACTCGATTTGCGGTTTGATTCGGTTTTCAGTTCGGTTTTGTACACCCCTACATGCCATTTCCAAGGGAATTTTTAATATATCAAGCCAAACATTGAATAAGAAATAATGCAACATAACTAATTTCAGCATTACTATTCCTCAACATTACTACAACAATACTCTATATTCATCACTATTCTTACACTCTACAAAACAAACCCCAAAAAAAATAAAATCTGAAAGGGAAAAGTTGAAAGTTGTACATTATTAAGAGGGATAATTATAAAGCCTATATAGATGCAAACGGATATGAGGGACCATGTCATAGAAATATCGACACATGTTTACGTAAATAATTCGAAAAATAATATAAAATTTCCATCGAGAATTTAAGTTTTTTGGTGTTTATAAGTTTTTGAATTTCCATATTAGAACAAATTTGTGATTTTCTTTTCCTTCTATATTTTTAGGATGTATTTGTGCCTGAAACAGTCGAGTGAAGTGTAGATATACTCCATTTTTAGGACGATTTTACAAATTTACTCGTTTCCAAACATATAGCGGTTAAATAAGGAGACCAATTAAGGTGACCTGTGAATTTTTTACGAAATAATTAGCATGCACTAAATATAAATAAAAAATATTTACTTTCATTTTCAGTCTACACGCACAAGACTCAACATATCATTGTAATAATAGATTTAAAATTATGGAATTTACTGTCGAAGTCATTATTATCATCCGACACAATTGGCAAGTCATCTCACAAAAATATCATGAATCTTCTGACACTCACTTTCTAGGTAAAATAATATAATAAAAGTGTCTCAGGCTTATAACTCAGCACATATGAAAAAAAAAAAAATTTAGATGATTTCTTTCATCTGTTCTAATTTTAATGGACAGAGTTATCTAATATCTGAATTTAGTTGAAGTGTGCAAAATTAAGCTAGTCATCCTAATCATTAAAATAATAGTAATAATAATAGCAAAAGTGATATAGACTTTTTGTTAGTAAACTATTTATCTTTTTGAATTTTGGGGTAAAGTAAGAAGACAAAAAGGGGAAGGAAAGCCAAGGCTAATGGGACCTAAATACATGAGGTTGAAAGTGCCCTCACAGCTAAGTTTTTTTTCTTTGTTTGTTGATGATGGGGTCTCTTTAATTTGGTTGATTTGATTTTTTTGTACGGATGAATCTACATATAGTGTCCAATAATAGAGAATTGTATTATGGGCATAAGGATTTTGGTGTCTGATTGTCATACATTTGCATATATAGTTGATTGAGTGGGTGAGATGGTTCTTCAATTTCACTTGGTTAGTTTTTCCTTGAGCTTCCTCTCAATTATTTAGTGGGTATCCAAAAGTTGAATTGTACGAGTAGAATGGCTACTCCTTGAAATGGTGGGGCAACTTAACTTTTGAAATAGATGTGTACATACAAAATACTTCATGTCTACCTATTCTCCCTATTTTAAGAAACAACTTCATATAGACTTTTCATAGGGATGACTTTGTGTACCGCCTCCATTTTACTTGGATTTTTATGCAACACTCTTGTTTAAGGAAACACCCCACAACAAATGAAGAATTTTGCGATAATTATTTAGCAGCAATAATATATATATCGTTGTTCTATTATATTTTCAGCAATAATAAATATGAGTATTTATATCTAACACTTTATATAAATATTATCGTTAAACGATTTAACGATTCTGAATATAATGACATTAACTTAATTATCGCAAAAAATATTATATATATATATATATATATTGTTGCTAAAAGAAAAAAATCTATTGCTACTAAACATCTCTTTTATCGCAGCGACAAGTTGTAGTAAGAACTAATTAGAAAAGTGAGAATGGACTTAATTTTGTGTTATTTAAAATATAAATAGCCATAACAGTATATAATCTAGTGATAATTATGATAGTAGTGGGGACTTTCCACTCGTGAGTTTGATTCTCACTATCCCTTTTCCCTTGCTTCTCCTTCTCTCATGTAATATAACAACAAACTATAATATATTTATTTATATGATAACCTAAAAAGGTAAGGGAATTTTTTGTGGACGGAAGATGTATATATTTGTCCATATTTAATAATTGGTATATGAGATAAATATACTGCCATAGTTTCTTTTTTCAAGAAAATATTTGTATTCTTTATTAATAGTGGAAGTTGTC
Source organism: Solanum acaule (assembly GCA_036250505.1). Lineage (NCBI taxonomy): Eukaryota > Viridiplantae > Streptophyta > Magnoliopsida > Solanales > Solanaceae > Solanum > Solanum acaule. The sequence goes on along the minus strand of JAJOOR010008830.1, from coordinate 29,410 downwards.
CTTAAGAAGAAGAGATCTTAAAAGACTCACTATTGTTTGATTAACAATGCACCTTAGATAAGTTGACTTCTATCGCTCTCTTAGCTTTTTTAGTGGTTAACCACTTCCATTGGACACTATTTCATTTATTTTAGGCAATAAGCCAAGAACATATCTATTGCACCTAAAAAGGCAAACTGGTTGGCCTATAGACGTGTGACCCTGTCCTATTTCACACACAATGCAAGACGTTTGAATTTAGTAACTTTCCAAGACGTGCAATATATATGATTTTTTAATATATTATTTTCCATGTGGATTCTTGGTTCATATTAGTTACTAGTGTGATCACACATACAAGGATTATTGTTTGTTGGGATTTGGGAGGAGTAGCCAAAGTCCCCTTGTATGAGTGTCACGAAGCTAGGGTTGGCTACCCTACTCTCAAAAGTATTATTAATTGTTCGGGGAGATAGGCTAATACTTCCTGATGTACCGTGGACTTCCGATACTTATAATGTTTTAAATATGAAGTTTTGCATGTGTCTTAAGCATTTGTATTGATGGTATTTTTTATCTATGTTTGCAAGAAAGTAGGTTGCGACAGTCTGAGGATGAAACTTAAGTGAAGAAGCTAGTTTTTGAAGACCTACGGGTCAACCTATGAGCCGTATGATTGACTCGTAGATGGAGGCTGAAGATGATGGTGATATTTTGACTAAGTATAGGGCAATGAAAGCAGACTACGAGTTGTAGAATGATCTATGAGCCATAGGTCTGAGTCGTAGAAAGAGTTAGAAATTGTGAGTCTCGGTACATTGCGATGAGTTGTCAGGAAGGACCGTGCAAAGGTCTACGAGTTGTAGATCATGTCCGTAGGAAGAATCCAGATAGCCTTTGAAGAAGCTGCATTCTACGGGCTTGGTCTACGAGCCGTAGACCATGAATTGATCTGTAGACTTGACTGTCGAAGCCCACTTTTTTATGTTTCCTTTTCCTAGTTCATTTAGGATTAGATGTTTATAAATAGTCATTTTATTTCTCTTTTCTTTTTACTGTTAGATAATTGAATACTTTGTTTTTGGTTTTGAGAATTATTTTAGTGAACAATTTGTCCATTTTAATTCTTGAAGCATCAATTTATAATACATCTTTTGTTTGTCAATTCAAGATTACGAAATTCAACTACTCTAATTATAAGTTCACGATTTATTTTAACAACCTTATTATGAATTGTGATAACTCAAGCATGAGTAGCTAAATTCACAACTAGGGTTATGGGAACCATGAGGAATTAGTGATTCTTGAATAGTGTTTATGCATGTATTGTTAATCTCTTTGCTATAATTGCTTTTTAATGGTGACCAACGTTGAAACCCGCCGTATTCTTACTTTCCCGACCAAGGAAGTAACGAATGGGAAACGAGATTAAACAACAAAGATTTGACAACTACAACCGATATCTAATAGCTAGCCTCTGTGAGAGCTAATCTGGGGTGAAGGGTAAGGGTTAGTAAAATACACACCCGTAGATCGACCAAGTTGCAAGTGAAATTCCCTACTTGGGCGACCAACCACTTAGGAGATAACTTACCAACTTTGCATGTTAAACACTCGACAATGTTACTACTATAAGGTTTACTACATTAAAGACTTGTGGGGAACACGTATACCCTAGTTTTATCTTCTATTGATTCTACAAAATATTCAATCCTGTTTACTTGTTACTAAAATCAATCAATTAAACTTTTTTTTAACAAAACCCATTTTTATGAAAATAACAAGACGAAAAATACAATTAACAACAAACTAGCCTAAGTCTAGACCTCATTCCTCATGGGATCGAACCTAACATATGTTAGGTTGTTTATTTGAATAACAACAACTTATACTTCTTTAGGGAGGTGTATGCCACGACCCAAAAATGAACGTGATGACACTCATCTATTCCACCAAGACAAATTAGCCTCAACCCAACAAAAATGAAAGAAATGCGAAAAATAATAAAACAAGAACAAGATAAAGCAGAAAACTTATTCATTCTATTAAAATCCCCAAAATTTGGTTGTCATATGTACAAGCCACTAAATATATAAAGTACGAAATTAAGAAATAAGTATAAGTCTGAGTCTTTTTTCTCAAGTAGAACGAAGCTTAAAGAAAAGGGAAAGAGGGCCCGTTGGAATGACAAACATCTACCTCTCAAGTCCTTCACGTGCCTCAGAAAAAGAAAAAAGAGCGGTCACGCTATACAGGGTTCGGTACTTACACAATTGTAGAAGTAAGGAGTGAGTACCAACGATACAGTACCCAAAAAGTAACCTAATAAATAAGACATCTAGTTAGAAATTGAATACCCCTTACGCTCCAACCGAACCTCTTCAAACTACAACCTGCACAGAAATTGGCCCAATCTAGCAATTCTATAATACATGGTTCACACAGATCAATATCCACGGTTCAATAGTCACAATCAACAATCAAACGAACCAAGTAAGTCAATCTCAAGTCAAGTAGTTCAGTCACACACAACAAGTACATCAATCTCAAGTAACAAGCAAGCCACAAATATGCATCAAATGCATCAAGTCACACTAATCAATCTCTTGTCGAAATCATTTCCCATCAACACAATATCACTAGCCGGAACCATTTCCATAGGCTTTATATCAAATCACTAGCGGAAACTATTTTCCATTGGCTTTATAAACACTTGCTGAAAATGACCTCGACATCACAACACTCGCCTGCAAAGACCTCGACATCATAACACTCACCGGTAAAGACCTCGACATCATAAATCATCACATGTCTCATCACAGTGTTCACAATCAAGGCACACAAGCAATATCACACCATACGGAAGAGACAACAATTCCTACTATTCAAGTCCACATTCATGCTTTCAAGCATTTCATAAATCAGTCAACAAGATTGGCTCACTCCCCGTTTGAAGTTTGGCTCACTCATGCCCTCGTCGTTAAACTTTTTGCATAGATATGCCTTTGTAGACGTTAGTTGGTTTGCTGAAAATAACCAACTCATTTTCCCTTTCTTTATATGACAAATGGAATTGCCATATTCCTTTTTAATTACAACATAGCATTTATATGAATATATAAATAAATTAATTAATACACATCTTTCAAATAACCTATTCGACCCATAAATCAACCCCCTTAACCCGTTCGTATTTCATATCCGACCCAAAAACCATCCCTTTCAACCCATTATCAAAGCCCTAATTTGTGGCAAACTTCAAATTAGGGCTTTGATAATGGGTTAAAAGGGATGGTTTTTGGGTCGGATATGATATACGAACGGGTTAAAGGGGTTGATTTACGGGTCGGTTAGGTCATTTAAAGAGGTGTATTAGTTTATTTATTTTTTCATATAAATGTCATATGGTAATTAAAAAGGGACGTGTCAATTTCATTTGTCATTTAAAGAAAGAGAAAATTAGTTGGTTATTTCCAGCAAAATATCTAACGTCTACAAGGGCATATCTATGCGAAAAGTTGGACGGTGAGGACACGAGTGAGCCAAACTTCAAACAGACGTATATCTAGACATTTTCGAATAGTTTAAGGATAAATTTGACCCTTTTTCCTTTAAAATGGAACATGGAAACTACTCCCACGGATTTTATTTTACTTTTTGGGGGGATATTCTGCAATAGCATTATGATGATGTCTGATTCCCTTCTAAGGCCTGAGACAAAGAATACAGTTGATATACTTGGAATTACTTAAAAAGAGAAAACTTCCAAATAAGAACTGACTGTAATAAAGCCGGTAACTCTTATGTCAAAGCAACTACTCATTTTTCCCTTCCCCTTTTGTTTGCTTTTCCTTTTACTATATTTTATTATTTATTTAATTCCCACTTGACATAAATTGGAAAAATATGATCATGAATCCAAGAAAGATACTGTTTCTATATTAGGAAATAAATCAATTAACTCTAATAATATATAATTTTTAGAAAAATATAAAAAAGAATTGTCAGTATCACATGGTTATAATATACTTTATACCAACACCACATTGATCATTACTTTCTCCAAAATGCCACATGACCAAAGAAAGCAAATTGTTACTACTTCTTTCCTTTGACAGTCAACATTTGGAAGGGCAACGTAAATAGGGTTTTGAAGCTCATTAATTTCTATTTCTTCACAACTCATATACAATTTTCCTATGTATTTCTCTATTCAGAAACCTTGATGGCTAGTACCTACCTTTATTTTCCCCCTCAAATTATCTATTTGGGCTTGTGGGGGTGGGGGTGGGGTGGGGATACATCATTTTACGTGATATATCGGGACGTTGAGTGATGTATTCCAAAATCGAGATGCGATGTATCAGGACGTTAAATGATGTATCCGAAATCAAAACGCGATGTATCACCACGTTTTGGGATGTATCCTGATTTCACCAAAATTTAAGGGATTTTTGTAATTTTTTTCAAAATAGGAATAGATTATAATTAGCTCTCAACACTATAAAATTTATATTAAATTTCCTTTTTTTAAAATCATTTCATTTTAAAATTTGGTGTCCAATTAAACGTCTTTACATTGAGAGGATATTTGAATGTTACGATGGAATAGTTCAATCGCATTTATTGCGCACGCAACTAAGAGGTAAAATGAAGAAAGAAAATGTATGTGTGTCTCTCTCATACATTCGAACAGAGTAATTGTGTAGAGGTTAGGTGTTATATATACTAGTTTATAAATTTCAATAATTATGTCACTAATTAGATAATTATTAAAAGTACATTTCTTATTAAAAAAAAACACTAGTTGATAATCTAGTACCTATGGTAACTAACCTGCTATAATATATTAGTACTATCTTATGTTAAAATTCACAAATAACTTTTTCTCAAAAAAAAATTTAAATTTTACCCTCCCTTTTTTATCTCCTCCATCTTAATTTCTATGACACTTTTCGAAAATGAGATTCAAACAAGTTTATACTTGATCATAATTTTTTCATATATCTTTTAAATATTTTGAATTTATGTCAATTATTGTGACATACATTACTTTCTACATAGTTTCCAAATATATAAACTTTATTTCAAAAAACATGAAGATTCGTAGCCCAAATTCACGGTTAAAGTTAAATTGTTTGACTCTGAAAATTCAAATTGTGACACATAAATTGGGATAGATAAAGTAATTTGTTTGGCTTCATTGATTCAGAGTATAAGGTTCAAACAAACTAATGTTCAATATGAATTCAGACAAAAATCTTAAATTTTTTAACGATTAAAATTTATATACTTTGAAACGACATAAAAATTACCATTAAGTCACAATAATTTACAATTTCATGAAATTAAAATATTTGAAAAATTATGATAAAAAATAATATTTCATCCGTTTCAATTTGTTTGGACTATTTTGACTTGACATAGAGTTAAATAAAATAAAAAAACTTCTGAAATTTATGGTCTTAAATTAAAGATATGTTAAATGAACTAAAATACCCTTTAATCTTGTAGTTATGAACATTTCAAATACAAAACTGGAATTAGAAAGTTGTTAAAGGGGGAAAGGAGTCTTTCCATTTAAACGGACCAAAAGAAAAAATAAGTCAAATAAATTAAAATAAATGAAGTATCTTTTAATTATCTAAATAGTAACCGAAAACAAACAAATTGAAACAAAATAAGTGGATCACCATAGTATATAACTTAAATTTCAAATGTAAGCCTAGTGAAGAACAAATCTTTGAACTTGTAATTTGTTCTTGTTTTATAGCATTAGCTCAACAGTTAACATCACTCATTTAAAAGAGTAGAAATAAAAGAGGACGATCAGATAGGTGAGTAGACCAACATTGACAAGGCATGCATTTATGACACTTTTAATTCTTCCCTTCCTAACACTGTACAGTTAGATTTATTTATTTCAAGAAGAAGTAGAAATACCGAAAGTTACACAAAAAAGGAATGAAAAGTCTTTTTAGCCCCTCTACAGAAAAATTGAAGAAAAGGCTAAAACTTTCTTTTATACTTACAACCACAAAAAAAAAAAAAAAAAAAACATAGTCCACACAAATTCCTAAAGAAATCCTAGGTGATTTAGGTTTCCACGAGTTCCTATTCCGCCAGACACTTAATTAGTTGTAATTAGTAATTCCATAACAAAGAAGGCTCAAAACAGCTAGAAATCATTCCCCCATCTTCAGGATATAACCATCCTGTTTCCACAGCGGAACAGTCGGCAAAAACAAAATCATTCTTCAATTCATCCCCGAAAAAAGATGTTCCTAGTCTGGGCAACTCAATTATTTGCGTCAATTCTTCTGATGTCGCCAAATCTATTGCAGATACCAGCGATGATAAAGATGAAGATGTGGACATATTTGATGATGATGAAGTTGAATTATTAGGGGAAGTAATACCAATATCAATATCATTATTGTTATTATTATCAAACTTGTCCATAGCTGCGGCTTTTGCTGCGGCTGCTTGAATGTCACGCGGGCTAAGTGTAGCCGGTCTAGGAAGCAAACCGGCTAGTTCAGGAAAGTTGAGTATAGCTGAATTACCTTTTATGCTTAACGCTGCCACGTCATGAGCTCTAGCTGCCATTTCTGGATTTGGAAAAGTCCCAAGCCAAATACGTGATTTCTTACGTGGCTCGCGAATTTCTGACACCCATTTTCCCCAATTCCTCATTCGAACTCCTCTAAAAACCGGATGCTTGCTGCTATCGCGATTCCTCTTTATCGACTTGTTACTAATAATTTCCATGTCTTTATTATTATCTTGAGCTGCTACTGAATTCATCTTTACGCAAACATAAAGAAGAAGAAGAAGAAGAAAATATTGAGCTCAATTTTAGTTTGGAATGCGAAAAAGTAAGAATATTAACTTTTTTTTTCTTTCAATATGTCCCAAAAAATAATAGTCACCCACACAACACTTATAAGGGAAGGAAGAAAACGGGGTAGGCGGCTAAGAAGAAGGGGGATGGGGGACCCATAGAAGAAAGGGGTCATACCCTATGGTACGACAGGGTCCCCTTGCGCAGTAGGAAACAACCAACCATTTTCTATTAAATTGAATCGAATGAATTAAATAATGATAATCGTAGCTTGTAGTTTGTGAAAGCAGGAATATAGCTTTTTTCTAGACTTTTCATTTCACCTACGTTTCACTGTACATTTCTCCCCTTATCATCGTATATCACCCACCATATTTGTCCATTCTACATGTGCCCCTAACAGTCATGTCTGATCAATGCACACACGCTTATTTTAGTCATTCAGAGTCGTTAAATTCTCATTGATCATGTTATTTTTTATAAATTCTTTTCATGTTAATATCATATATTTTTTTTGTGGTGCATTTTGACCGAATACGAAAAAAACTTATGTAACTTTTGGATCGAAACAAACAATAGATATTTATGTGGTTATAAATCAATTTCATTAAAATAAAATAAAAAGTTAATTAGTCTAAAATTAAATTACTTTTAAATGTAGAAAGATATTATTATTTTTTTTAAAAAAAATGCATAACATATATTGGAACAAACACTACTAAAAATTTACTATTTTCCTACTGAATTTTCCATTAAAAAATGTTCAATGACTATTTCCACATATATTTTGATTGAATTGATGAGAAAAGAAAAAAATAAAAAATTCCTCACCATTTAAGTGAGAATCTACTTTTCCCCGTGTATTTTTTAAGTGAGCTAATTCGATAGGAAATGAATAAAAAATCATACTCTATAATATAAATTTTCCACCTATTCTGAGTGATGTTTTTTTGTTTATAGTAATGAAAGAGAGTAATTAATAAAAATAAAAAGTACTAAAAGTTCTTTATGTTTCCTAGTGATGATAAATAAATCTCCTAAACATCATGTAAGAAAAAGCACAAGACCTAAGATAATAGTAAGTTTTAGTAATAAAATAAATTAATAGAATTGTTCTTTCATTTTCTTTGCCAATAATTGCTAGGTAATGCCTTCACTAAAAACAGAAATTTAATGGTTGCAGAGTGTAGTGTTTGTACTTTTTTCTCGATTGTATGCTTTATTATGTTTTAGTTACACTACAAATAACCGCTGTTTTTTTGTGTACTTTTTTTTTTTTGGTGCTACAAAACAACTAAACAAGTATTCCGTTCTGTGCAGAATTAAATAGAAAATAGTAATGGATTGGATTATTTTATTTTTAATGCACAACAGTTCTTTGTCGACATTGTAAAATAGAAAAAATCTACAAGTTGATCAATTCTTTTCATATTATAAACTATTTTAAAAGACAAATTTGTCCTCATTGTAGAGGGAAAAAAAACTGTCGATTCTCAAGATCACAAATTACTGAAAGTAACTTTACTGGATTTGAAACATCACTTCCTTTTTTTCTTGCGGAGAAATGTGGCACGAATTATTAGTTTCATTTTTCAAACTATGGATAGTTTTAAATATATTTTTTACTTGATTAACTGAACTTAAAATACACTCCCAATCTTACAATTTAATATCTTTGGTCATGCTCCTACAAGAGTTTGACACCACTTACTATGTTATGTTGAAGATCGAGGTGTATCTAAGTTTAGCTAGTCAAGTAGACGAGTATTTTTAAGATTGTCAATAGTTCAGAAATGAAACTAATATTTTTGGTCAAGTTAGGGGTGTTATAATTGTATTATTTACCGGTGAGAACATTACAAATCAGGAAGCTAATAAAGCTTGCTTTGGTCTGTAACAAATCTTGTTAAAATTGGAGCTCTAACATATCCCCTAATAAGCTCAAAAAATTAGATTATGAATGAATATTTCAAGGCCCAATGGACTCTCCGAGGAGGTGTTTGACCATGAAAATTTTTCGTTTTCTCCTTGAACTTCAAAAAATATGTTTGATTATAAAATTTTCGATTTCAGAATTTTTAAGAGTTTGAAAAACATTAAAAAGGTGTTATCACTCCAAATTACTCACAAAAAGTCATAAACAATATCAGTTTGTATTCATAATCAAACACAACACATTTTTGAATATCATTTATCACCTTTAAAAGAAAAACTACTTTTTTTCAAACTATCCACAATTCTAATATGTAGGCTACCTCCTTTGGCAAACTATCCACAGTTGTACACCTTTGCTTAAAGACAATGAAAAGCTTGTCTTTGGATCCATGTGAGCAGTCTATTCCATAAGTTGATGGAGAATTGACATTGGATGAACAAGTGTTCTATGGATTCTTCTTCAACATGGCTCAAGGAAAGTTTAGAAGTTTTACCAAAGATCTCAATCTAGAAGCAAAACATCCGCATCACAACAACATACTCAATGAAATATTCTCATAACTGAAATCTGGACAGGTTATAATATACGCAGATCTTACCACTGCCTTGTAAAAATAGAGAGGTTGTTTCTGAAAGATCCTCGGTTCAAGTACAACAAATAACACCTCGACATCACAAAGTAGCAAAATACAACAATCAAATTGTTGGGTTTTAGTAAGGTGTGAATGAGAAATAAGAATGAATGAGAAATTGGGAAATGTGGGAGAACCAATTTGGAGGGAAAATGAAAAGTCATTTCTCTCATATTGGTAGAAGAAAGGAAAAGGGTTGTCCTTATATTAGAAAACACTTCCTTTAGCTCTTTAAGAAGGTATCCCTCGCGCGGTCATCGCTCGACTTCGACTTTGGATTAAATTGTCTGTATGTGCTCTCGTTGCTTTTTTTTGAGTTCACTGAAGTTTGAGGTACTACTTCTTTAATAGTTATTCTGTTTTATCTTAGGAGGAATTAATCTACAACCTCGGGTACTTGAGGGGATTAAATCTCTTAAGGATACACAGTGGGTTCTGTGGACTCAAATTTTTATTTTCTGTCTATTTCATCTTTTCTGTTTCTGTTTTTACTAACCTTAATACAGGTGATAACACCAATTTAAATTGTTTCCTTTTTGAAAAAAAAAGTATTTGTAAAATCTTTGAAAGTTCTACTCAAACAAGTACAATTTGATCCACGAAATTGGCTGCAATTAACTAATCAACATAATTAACGCAAGTTTCTTTTTTGAGTGAAAATGGGTCGGGTCCATATGGTCAAAAAACGGGTCATAACCTAATAACCCACAAACATAACACAACCTTTCTCCTCTTTTTAAATCTATCACAATTATTACAATCAACGTAATAAATTGGTTATTATTTGCCATACAAAAAGTAGAATATTTACTCATTAAGTTATTCAGCTGTTTTATTTTCATAATTCACATTTTATGGAAGTGTTCGAATTTTAAAATTCAAAAGTACTGTTTTTTACTTTATATATGTGATACAAACATAAAGACGTACATCACTATATTGAAAATACAGAAACAACTATTATTGGTCACATATAGTAATGTCTTCCACCTATTATAATCATGCTACCCAAGAAAATAACATGTTCATATTGCCATTAATTTCTTCAAATATTTACAGGCAAGTGCTTCAAAATCTAAGGTAATAAAGTTGAATATGAAACTGTCTTAGAAAAAAGGGCAAGTTATATATCTGGTCGGTCAGTTAATATAATTACATTTGTATATTAAACAATAATATACAAAGAATATGTATTTATTGACTATTATTTTAGTGAGTGATTATAATATAGTGTAGTTTTCCTTTTATAAATAGTAAATTACTAATTAGCATCTTTACCCTATAGTTATCAACCAATTTAGTACTCCCTCTGTCCCTAATTAATTGTCCACTTTTAAATTGACACACCTATTAAGAAAAAAATTATTGATATAGTGAGTTTACCATTTTACCCCTATTAATTATGAAGTGAATGAATTAAAAATTTAAGATTTTTAAAAAGTTCCACCTTTTTCAAAGTAATTAATTGAGGGTATAATAGGTAAAAAAATTGTCCTTTCTTGATTTGTCAAAATGAACAAGTAATTAGGGACAACTATAAAAGAAAAAATGGACAAGTAATCAGGGACAACTATAAAAGAAAAAATGGACAAGTAATTAGAGACAGAGAGTATTTTAATAATATCAATATAACTCTACTGGATTTCGAAAAAAACATTTTTTTCTTTTTAACATTCTTTGCTTGTTTGGGTTGGGTTACATTTTGACTAGGCGGGTTATATTATTTTTATCCTATTTTGACTCGGTTGATTGATGAATTATTTTTTATTCAATTTATTGAGTCAACTCAACTAATGGGTCATGATCCAACCATAGAAAAATTGAACGTGTTAGAATTGATTTTGTCACCCTTATTTGTAGTTAAATTTCTTATTTGTTAATATTTTATTTTTTGAGGACTAGTAATTATTCTCCCATAAAAGGAGAGTTTCGTACTAGTTTAGTTGGGATGAGGAAAGAAGGGACAAATAGTGAGAAACGTGGGTAAGAATATATTTGGTGAGTAGCTAGGGTTTTTGAGAATTGGTGATAATATTGTAATCATTGTCGTTAAATATTTTATACAAGTACTATCTTCTCTTATTTTGTGTGCCTTATTATAATTATTATTGTGTATGTCTTTGTTATATCCAACTTTAGGTTGCGATGGATAGAAATGATAAAATATAAGCCTAATCGTTTTTCTCGAATTGCTCTAGTACGATGGAACGGGGGAGGAGGGGATCCGTCAGAGAAAATCAACATGATAAAAGAGTGTTTTGCCGTGTAAGATCTTTGAATTAAAATAAACCATAACTATCATCTACGTTAGGGGTGTTCACGGGTCGGTTTGGATCGGTTATTGATCAAAATAAAAATCAAACCAACTTAATCGATTTTAAAATTATCAAAACCAAACCAAACCAAATATAATATACATTTATCGGTTTGGTGGTTATCGGTTTCAGATTGATTTGGTTCGGTTATTCGGTTATTAACCATACACAAAAATAAAAGAAAAAAATTATTCAAAATGTGAAAAAAGTGACAACAATCCATTCAAAACAAAAAAATAGTTAGAATGACTGAAATTATTGAACTTTCTATCACTGAATTTATTATGATTAAAGCTTTAAAATTCACTATATTGACTTAGAAGGAAGAGACATTAACATTTTCAGTCTCACAGAGAATTGTCATTGACACTCTTATACATGAAATCAATAAAATAAATGTTTTCACCTTGGGAATTTTTGCTTCAATTAGTAAATTATAAAGAAATTATAATGAAAACATATATGAGATCTTTAAAATTGTTTATAAAAATAATATATTAAGTATGTATATTAATAAAATATTTGTATATAATTCATCGGTTTGGTTCGGTTATTTCTTCGATTTTTTCGAATAAAACCATAACCAAACCAAATACTATCGGTTTTCAAAAATCTAAAACCAAACCAAACCAAACCCAAATAAAATTGGTTTTATTTTATCGATTTGGTTCGATTTTTTGGTTGGATCGGTTTTTAACCAAACCGTGAACACCCTTAATCTACGCAATAAAACTATCGAATAGAAAAGTTAGCTTAACGGTAGATTAAATTTTGCCTTCTATAACAAACAAAATCTTCGTATTTGGAAGATAAATTAATGTGAATTGTATTGTTGTATTTAGAGAAGTATTGAAAACTCTCCTAAACTTGGCACAAATTATTAGTTTCATCTTCGAACTATTAACAACCTTAAAAACACCTCTCTAATAGACTAACTAAACTTAGATACACCCCTGATTTGTCACATGATATAACAAGTGGTATCAAACACTTTTAGGAACATAGGAATCTTAATAAAAAGTTGAGAGATGTGTTCAAAACACCCCTAACTTGGTGAGAATTTAGGGGTGTATTTCACTCAAGTTGCAAGATCTGGAGTGTATTTTATTTTAGTTAATCAAGTTAAGGGGTGTTTTTAAGGCTGACAATAATTCGAGAATGAAACTAATAATTCACGCCGAGTTTAGAAGTGTTTTCAATACTTCTCTCGTATATATGAAAAATGGTAATACTACAACAAATAGCAACAATTTTATTATTACCGTAAAATCCATTATTTATCACAATGTAAACCAATTTTACAAGAGTGTGATTTTCATTAGCATTAATTAGTGCATTACTAAGGATGATGTTCTAGGGGAAACTGTTGGTAAGAATATATGTGTGGTGCAGTTAATTAGAGCGTTGTACTCTCTCGGTCAAGTCAAATTCACGCATTAAACTCCCATACAATAAATATGTACTTCAATGAGAGGATTGTTTCAAAAATCTACTTATAACCCATAGTCACTTTATTTGTTCATTATATTAAAAAGAGAAGTATTGAAAATAATTAGAACTTGACATAAATTATTAGTTTCGTCTCTAAACTATTGACAGTTTAAAAATATCCTTCTGTTTGACTAACTAAACTTGGATATATCCCTGATCACCCCCGATCTGTCACATAACATAGCAAGTGGTCTCAAACTCTTGTAGGAGCATAGAGAGTGTTAGAATCACCCCTAAACTTGGTGAGAATTTAGGCGTGTATTTCACTCATGCTGCAAGATCGAGGGTGTATTTAAGTTCAATTATTCAAGTAAAGGGGTGTTTTTAAGGCTGTCAATAATTTAGGGATGAAACTAATAATTTGCATCTAGTTTAGGAGTGTTCTCAATACTTTTCTCTACTAAAAATAAAGTCATCTTTATTTGTTCAATTTTTAAAATTAGGAAAAAATTTATTACTTAAGTCCTAAATATAATTACTCATATTATTAACCTAATCATTTTTCAAAATATATATGCTAGTAATTTGTTAATATATATATACAATACAAATACTACATGTAAATATTAATTACTTCAAAAATACAAATATATAACATTTTTGTACAACCTAATCCAAATTATTGTATTTAATGTATAACAATAGAGAACTAAAAAGGCATTTTTATACATATTATATATAAGACAAATTAATAATTTGCTGAAAATAAGAGATAACCAAAAATACAAAATTTTGAAATATTATTGGTTGACGAAAAGTATAGCTCTATATTAAGTTGGTCCCAATAGATAGGTCGAGAACAACTTGAAGATTTCAGCGTAGGGGCCATTATATTACATAATACATTCGTGTTTTTATATATGACAAAATATACAAATAATTAAATACAAGTAGGTCAATTGATATAATTTTTGAGGGATTAAATATATTTAATTGTATATGACAAGATATTTTTGTCTTTTTCTTCCAACAAGTTCTAACAAAACAACAAACAAGAAAAGAAAATGGATTTTTTATAATATTTTTTGATTTGGAAAGAATAAAACATCTATAACTTTCGAGATAAATATTATATTATATGTATTGGACGTTTTTTTTATCTGACTCAGATTTTGCTAATCCTTACAGTGAAATTTGATATAATCATGCGTTATGGTGAAATGATAGGACTGCTCCACTACTCTTAATTAGAAATCTCAATTTTGAGTCATGAATATAGAAAATTTTATTGAGAGTGTCACCTTTAAAATGGGCTATGCAATATGCGATTCAAATTTAAATATGAATATCAATCGGACATTAGGTGACGTAAGTTTTCAAAATGTTCAAAGCACTCTATCTTTACATAATGATGAATAAATTGCATTTACAGGGACTTTTGTTAATGCCTATTGCCTAGACTACATTATTGTCCAAAGGGTTTTTATTAATGTCTATTGCCTAAGCAAAGTGTTTATCTTTTCTCACTCAAATAGTCGTCTTCTTTGTTCAAAAAATACAGAACACGAATGAATGCTAGTCGGCTCGACCAAGTTTTAGTAGAAAGAAGATTAAAAAATTTAATATCTCGAATATGTATATGGGTATATCTCAATTTAAAAGGTCAGGAAATAAAAAATTTAGGGAGCATACTGCTTTTTTTTTGTTCAATCAGTATCTTAATGCAGAAGAATTATATTCACGTATATCTTTAGTCTTGTCAAGGTTTTTAAATAAAAAGCAAAGCAATAGTAATGATTGACTTGAAATTTTACCAATAAAAGAAAAGAACAAACGCGAAGATCGAATTAGAACAAAACTTTGAGCCCATAACTCTTGAATTCTTGAATGTCCGTTATATATAACATCAACATATATGATACATTGATAGTCTCTCCGTTCCCTTATAGTTGTCATGTTACATTTTTTGAAAGTCAATTTGGCTAATTTTCAAATTTAAATCAGATAACATTAATTCAATATTTTAATCTAAAAAAAATTAGATATTTAAAAACTATACGAAAAGTACTATAAATTGCAAATTTTTTTTGCATATTAATATGATAAAAAAATACATTGTAAAATATTAGTCAGAGTTCTTATCGTTTGACTCTAAAAAGGAAAACTATGACAACTAAAAGAAGATGGAGGGAGTAGTTTAATAAATGAGATATCATCGTTTTTAATCAAAGATCTCATGTCCGAGTCTTGAAATTGAAATATTTTTAGTAGAGAATTATTCCATTTTAAATGAGCCTTCCACAACATAAAAACCGGGGTAATATGTTCTGAAAACTAAAACGAATGAAAAAAATCGTTAATTGTAAACTTATACATAAATGGTTTACACGTGACACAAATTTAAATTAATCAGTCTATTGTATTTCGAATACCAAATGACTAAATAAAACAAGAATCCGCGATGTAACAAACTTATACATTGTTATTTCTTGGAACTCTTCAATTCTATCAATAGGTACTGCCAAACTAAACAACACTCCAAGTAATTGAAATGTATTGCACGTTTTACAATTTTAAAAAAAATCATGATTCATGACAAGTGGATCTCCTCTTAAATTTTGGTTCGAGCTAGCTAGTTAATTAGTTTGATGTTACGTAACTACTTGATTTTAATTTTCTTTTGTTAGGTAATAACATATACATATACTTGTTAGATTTGAAAGCTCACAGTATTTAAACACCAAGAACATGCATGGTGGTTCATCTTGGTCCCATGGGGTGTTGTGTATATATTGTTGCATTGAACAATCATAGTTCAAAGTGTGTGTGTGGTTGCTAGTAGTTGCAACTCTCTCCTTCCCCCACTTTGAGTCACCTAGCATTAGTCACATCTTCACTTCTGTCCCCAAACCTCCCCACCAACACCCCATAATTCCCGTAACGAATTAATTTATATACGATTAAAAACATATTTAAAATTTAAATTTTATAAGTACAATTTATAAAATTCTTAGCATTTTAAGTCATTGTATTTTTTAAGTTATGAATTCAGATATCATCTGTCTTTGTAGTTTGTACATGTAGTTAGCGCAAAAGAATAATATCAAAATGTTTTAACTTATTGTACATATTATCGCAAGTCATCTTATTAATTTAATTGTGTTAACAAATATACAAAAGTTGATATCATGAATCCCAAAAATGTCATAAAAAAATTAAAATGGTGGGCCCAACCTAGGTTCGTGTCCAAGCACATCCTTCAAAACATGCTTACCTAAGAGATATTTATGATATATGATATACTAGTAAAGGAGTAAGTTTTAAATTTTTGGTTACTAATTAATGAAAGTTAATTAAGGGTACCCTACAAATTTCTAATGTTTTGTGGTCATTTTTTTTCTTTCGGCCTAAATCAAGGGGCCCTTTATACGAATGACTATTAAAAGATCCATATCATTATTGATTCTTCATAAATCACCATCATCCTGATGAGTCATACTACTATACAGTACTGTACACGATTTTATAAAGAAATTTGTGAATGTATATATATACACATACATAAAAGTTCATAATTCATAATTGATGGTTTCTCTTTTAATTTCTACATTGTGTACTTTGTCTGGACCAAAAATGGATAAAATGTCAAGAAGATGATACCTCTACATTGATATGTTCCGCGTTGGTGAATAATATTAAATGAAATTTCTGGATTTTTTAAGATTTGGACAATCATCTTTATCTGTTGAAATGTCTTATAGATGGAGTTGTTAGATATATATAACATATTTTTATTATTTAATTCATGTATTCTAAAAATTTCATATCGTGATATGGTATATGAGTCACATTTATCCCAATTCGCTTTTTACTGATATTGATTCTCATGTTTTATATATTCCATGCTCTAAATATCCAGTCATTGACATGGGGTGGAGGGGGGAGGGGGATAGCTTTGGCCTGTAATGTGGTGAGTTGCACATTTGCAGATAACAACTAAAAAGGAAAACACATGAAAAATGAAGATGTAAATATGATGACGGGTCGTGAACTCAATAGGAAGAGAGAATATTATACCAAATGAAATTAAACAATTAAAAAAGAGTGAAATTTTTTTTGAATCATGTTTTGAGGTCAGTTTTAACGAGGAGAAGTTAAATAGGAAAAATAAGGGTTTTATAGCTGTTGGTAATTAAAAATTGAAGGAAAAAGTTAAAAAATAAAAATAAAAAATATGATGTGGCATTTTCTTTTTTAACTTTTCGCCCCCAAACTTCTCTCTAGATTTAATAAGCCAAAAAATAAGCGCCGCTGCCGGGGATCGAACCCGGGTCACCCGCGTGACAGGCGGGAATACTTACCACTATACTACAACGACCTTGTAGTTATTTGTGATGGACATTATTTAATTGTTACACAAAGATCTATATTTTCATAAATATTTTGTTCCTCAGTCTTATAATATTTGTCCTTTTCACTTCCCAAATATCAAAAGAATTTATTATCATCAACAATTTGTTTTAAAAAGGGGAACTATATTATCATTTTGGAATGGACAAATTTACAACTTATAGTATGTTCCATTCAACTTACCAACTTATTGTTAGAAATCTTATGGAAAATACCTTCTCATGAACACTTGTAGAAATTATCATCGATTGAGGCGTGTCAAAAGGACACTGTCCTTAGGGATATCTAACCCCCCCGATATAGGTGTCCCCTAGGATTTAACAAACTTTTCTAGTATAAAACTAGGAGCCAAAAACTAACAAAGATTCCATTGAAAAAAAACCCAACACAATAAAATAGGGAAAACAATATTATAAGTTTAGCTCTCTTGATTTTTCCACTTCTTCCTTCTCAATATTACATAAACAAGATTATATATGCAAAAGGAAAATGAGCAGCCAACGTCTCAAAGGAATAGAAATTAATAAAATACATTAAAGACAATTTATTTTGGTAAAAAATAGACATTGCAACAGCCATATATTTTTACCAACTTTAATAGTGATTTATGATATAATCAAAAAAAAATTAACACTCATTTAATAGAATAGTTATAGATCAGATAATAATATCAATACTTCTTTTGGAGATATTAGAATCATTTTTCCAACGCTTATAATATATTTTTGGGAAAAAGCTCGCTCAAATATGTTATCGAACTTTGAGAAAATAGGTCATGTATGCCATATGTGAACCAGGGGCGGAGCTAGGTATTGCTAAGGGTGGTCAGATGAACAATCTTTGTCGGAAATTTTTTACGAGTATATATGTTAAACATCAATATTTTTGGATATATATTAATTGTTTAACACCCTTGACAGAAAGATAGCCTAGTGGTTAAGGTTGTTCACATTTGCCTTGGAAGCTTGGGTTCGAGCCCAGACCAAGGTATTTTATTTATTTTTCTTTAGTTTCGTTTTTTTCTTTTAAAAAAGAGAAAGGAAGGTCTAAAGTATGAATACCCTTGTCCAAAATTCTGGCTCCGCCACTGACTTTGGGGGTTGTGAGTTAGTCACAAAACCTAATTTTAAGCTCATTGACCTCATAAGTCCTTTGTGTACCTAAGAAAAATTGAAAGCTTAAGTATGTATATTATCATTGGAATATAATTAGTAAATAAGGATCAATAGTACGTATACCGACATGAATTGTGGTGTAGTGGTGAGATTGTTCAACTTTTAATTAGAGGTTTCGGGTTCAAGCTCTAGGCATGGAGAATCCCGTTGAGAGCATCACTCCCAAAATGAGCCATACAATGCACAATTCAAATTTAATTAGAGCACTAATGTGGACACCAAATATAGATCGGGGAAAAAGTACGGCATTTGAATTCCCCCAATCAATAATAGAATAACTCAAAGTAATTATCCCCAATCAAACAATTATTATATGCTGTCTATGGAGTGGTAAAATCAAACAAATACCATCTAACGGCTCTACTCTTCGTGTAAGCTTACTAATGGGAAGAGAATAGAAAAAAAAGAAAAAAACTAACAAACGTATAATTAAGAAGATTATGTCCAAAGAATCTTTTTGTTTGGCTCTCAAAATATCAAAGATAAATTAAATATTAAAATAATTTCTTTTCCTAACTTTAATCTTCATGAAATCAACCTTAAGGTATTTAGGCATGTGTATTTTCCACTGTGGGTCTTATGCATTAATCGCGTATATATGCAAGATTTTGTGTCAATCATATCGATTTATTATCACAATTCAACTAATTTGGGTGTTCTAAGTTAGAAATTTTGACTGATTTAAATTTTACTTTTCGCAAAAATTGATATTTACTTTGTCTTACTTACTTTTAAATAATGTCAATATTTGTATATACCTCTCCACCACTAAATAGCTTGTCAATCATTGGTTTTGGCACCAACCTCCTAGACCCCCCCCCCTCCAAGGACCCCCTCAAATTAATAAATCCATTGTTGACAGACAATTCATTTAGAAGAGAGGATGCATTTGACCATGAGCAGGGTAGAGCTGGAAGTTTGGGTATGAATTCAGTCGAATTTAGTAATTTTTATTCAAATAATATATTTGCATTAAGAAGTTTATTAAATATATATAAATATTAAGTTTAGAACCTAGTTCTTAACACTTGTAATCGTCGTTATAGAGTTCGTAAATCTGTAATATGGCCTCCACAATATTCTCATGTTTCATTAAGTGTTGAAGCAGTCTCAACTCTCAATGCAGTACTGAGAATAAGTTGAAAATCGTACGAACAACAAAATGAGCTGTTGATTGTTACAACAATTGGACTTTTGAACGCGTAGAAAATTATTACATATTCTATCTTTGATCATTCTTTCATAAGCACACACTTAATTATGGCCACACGTTTTTTTTTATTTTTATTTTTAAATTCTTTGAATAATAAATTTTATATAGTTTTAGGGACCTTTAATTATTTTGATTGACAATTGGGCATGGCCATCTGGCTCGATTGAGGACAACGTTAGGCTTTGAATTGTTAGTTCTATATATTTTGTGTAGGGCATGTGTACTAGTACAATTAGTTTGGCAATATATTGATTTTGTAAGTTAATGTAATAAATCCAAAAACATTTGCACAGAATTGTTTCATATCAAGGTTGGATAGGCCAAGTCGGTATCCCACTACTTTTTATACAATTGACAGTTCAATATGGCACTTGTTTAGGGTACGTATGAGCAGTGATGGATTTAGGATTTTAAGGTTGTGGGTGCTCTGAAAGTGGCAGAGTCAAAAATATGAAAAAGACATGTTGATAGTGAGATTCAAACTCAGACTCAACAACACAAAAAGAGCCATAAGCACCAACCCAAGAGCCAATGGATCAATTAGATCATTTGTTCATTGGGTGCTCTATGTTAATTTTATATAAATACCTCTTAATTTCTACGTAGATATATATATTCCGAGACGAGGTTAATTGGTGCTCGAGCACCCGGCGGACTCCACGTGGGTCCGCCCTGCGTATGAGGAGATGAGAGCATATCTAATCTTATAATTATTGACCTCCCTCCCTCACCTCTCTCCCCTCTCTTTGCACTCTCGTTCGCCTCTCTCTTTTCTCTTTGACCTCTCTTGCCTCTTTCTCTGCAATACAAATGTTAACAGTTAATGATACTAATTAAATACAAATATTAACAGTCAATAATACATATACAAATGATAACACAAATACACATGGTAATACATAAATACAATACATAAGACAACAAATGAATACAAATGCATATGAATACAATAGTCTTTGATTATATTTGGATATAATACTATTTGTTAATACAACTGTATTAGTCGATACAAATTATATTTGGATGCAAATTGTATTCGTTAATAAACTTGATACAATTGATTGCATCAACAAATTGAATACAATAGTTTTTGATACAATTGTATTCATTGATACAAATCAATTGTATTCATGATACAATTATCAATTAGATATACAATTATCAATCTAATATACAAATCAATTGTATCTCTCGCCTCCTCTCTTTCCTAGATCTCGCTCACCTCTCTCCTCCCTCTTCCAATCTCGTCCACATCACCCCTGCTTCTATTATGTAGCTACGAATGTAGGTGATTTACAGCAATGATCTTAGAGGGGAATGATCTTAAACTTTATTATCTCATGGGCAAAACTTCAAATTTTACAATGTTTGTATATGGAGTAAAATTATTAACTTTTGACCTTGAAGATTTGCATACAAAACAAGCGAAAATACTAAGTTCAAAACTACTCATTTACAAGTCTACTATTGTTACTCAAGATATTTCTTCTGTTATAGTGTTTCCACATCCCCTTTTTAGAAATTTGACATCTCTTCTCATTATTTCGTTGAAGTCTCAAATCCATAATGACTTCAACATGTTAATGATGTATGATTGGAATTTCAAGAGCATATACATACGATACAAACATAAGCAATCCTATCTAAGAATTTGCATTTCATAGGTAGACTCTAGTTTATTTTCAAGCCTTTTTCTTCCTGAGGAGTTTGTTCCAAGGCACCTATCGATGCGACAGGCAAAACAAAACCATTTGACAGTATCAATAGGTTCAACAAGATTCAATAAATCCATAATGAAAGTATGAATTATCATGTGTTGTTGGATTGGTTTGAAGAAGAAGACAAGAGAAAAATACTTCAAGTTACTTTTGATGGGCAATCAATCTTTTTTAATTCATGCGTTTGTAATAGAAAGTTTGAGGCTGATAACTCAACTTTCTTCTTGATTGATATATTTTTACATTATTTAAGCATCCTCATTTGTAATATCATCATGGAGTGTATTACAAACTATGTGGTGATTATAAAATACTTAGTTCTCTCTAGCTCTTATTTTCTTAATGCTTGTTAGGTAGTAGACGTTAGATACTTCATTAGGATTAATAAGGTAAGACCTAAGGTACATTTGTAGAATAAAGATAGTATAAATTAAATCCACACCTCCCCACTAAAACACAGTATTAGTTGTCACATTCTGAGACCGACATTTTTAATAATAACTAATATGAAACGGAAAATGACAAAGACTAGCTCCCACAAATGTCACTAGATGGTAACTAATCTTCAGATATTACTAGATGGTAACTAAAATATATAACATAGATAACGTAATAACTAATATACACTTATGGTATATATTTTAGATATTACTAGTAAGATTTTAATTATTTTGACGGCAGCCGACTTGGGATGTTTCTCCCCAATAAGGCAAAGTATCGTTCTGTCTGAGTCTTACAACTGGAAAGAAATAAAAATTTTGACTTTTTTATATTAAAGTCTCCATTGCTTTCCCTTTCTCAAATTCTGAATTTTCAGTTTTGACTAAAATATAGTCCAAATTCTCCTTATATTCAATTTCATTTCATATAAACCTGAATCCAAATCTTATTTTAGATTTTGTTGTCTAAATCTTGTACGACCTTTTAAAAGATAAGCAATAATGCTGATTAAATATCACAAATTTAAGATAAGTTTGTAATTCCAATCTAACTCATCTAAAGGTCCAAATCGAGAATCAAATCCAATGTATCTGTTTTTCAAGGGGAAATTTTTTATGGTGGATGGATATGCCATGTAATAGTTGTATGATGGTTTTTTTAATTGAAAAAAATACATTTTGTAGGTCCCATGTCTTTTCAACCTCTCCCTTTCTCTTCTCACTCCTCCACCCCACCTTCTATTTACCCCTCTCTCTTTAATATGAAGTACTTGATATTATTATTTTTTAATTTTAATATATTTCATTACATAAATTTAAAATAATAGAATAACAAGATCAAAGAAAAAAAATAGTACTATATTAAAATTAGCATTTCATTATTTCTTAAAATTAATATTTATTTTCCTTACCTATTTTATAGTTCATAATACTCATTTGTCAAAAATCAAATAGAGATAAATATAGTGAGACTAATTTAAACTTGAAGTCAAATAATTACGTACTTAAAAAATTTAAACTAATATGCATGCACTTAACCTCATAAAAGATTAATTGTTTTAGTTTTAGGATAAACATAAATAGTTATTTAAATTACATTAATCAATTCTTCTTCTTTTTTCCATTTTTCTCTCTCCATCATTTTATTTGATTATTTTTTTCTCGAAATTCAAGCTACAAAATGTATTTTTTTCATATGCTAACATGATAAGAATTGCAACTAATAGTATTTTTGGTTGAATTGCAACTTAGTGGGAAGGATTATTTATGAACAAACATTATAAGTTGTAGTTCTTATGTTAATATAAAAAATCAAAATATATTTTTAAAATATTAATTAAATTTCACATTGCTTGATTTCAAGAATAAAAAGATATCATATAAATTGACGGAAGAGTATGTATATATTTAAGTGTTTATGAAAAAAATTCGATTTTGGGTTACATTAAGATAGTACAAAAACTTATGTAATTATTTGTCAAAATTATTGATGCTCTTTCTATTATATTTTCTTGTGAATATTTGATGAATTTAAATATATGTGAAATTGTTGAAAGAGAAAATAAAATAAAATTTATACTCCTTTCATTTTTCGTATTAGTTATTTATTTTTTCTTTTACGGATTCTTTATGAAATTATAAATAAAAACGATACTTTATTAATTTACTCCTTAAGAATTGTTTTTGCAATTTTACAAATTTTGTTTATATTTTTAAGAATAATTAATTATTAGTGTAATGAAAATAAAAATAAAAATATAATTTAATTTGTTAATTGACAAATAATTTTTAATAATTATTTTTAGTAATGTATATAATCAATACATGAAAGAAAATTAATATCAAATGTTAAAAGTACGATGAATTAGACTAAATATCACATTTTTTATAAATAAAATTATTTTTAAAAAAGAAGAAAAAGAGATGTTGAAAAATTGAAGATTTCAATCAAAGAGAAAAAGTTAAAAAGGAAGAGAGAGAAATGGATTTGGCCCATTTCTGAAAATGGGACCCAATAATTCACTTGGCAAATTCTAAGAATAGTCTCATACAACTTGTGTCTACCACATCATATCTATCCCTCAACCATTATAAAAATTTTCGTTTTTCAATTTCTATTCTTTGTTATCTGTATTATACAAATTCCCTTCCTTCAAACATTGATAATAGCATATATATATATAAAGGTTTTACCTAATTATTTTCAAGTTTTAATGATTTAATAAATTATGAAATTTAATATGAAATCTGATCTCACGAGAGACTGAGAGTGCAAGGGCAGTTTTAAAAAGCTGCAACAACCATTGTAACAATTGCATTGGTTGGTGCGCGACTATAGAGAATAAGAACTCTCAGCGAATGATGTTGCACTGGGTTATTAGTTTATCCTATATTAATCATTGTGACAAACAACATTACCTAGTTTTTGCATTGGAAGGATTACATAGCAAAAGTCATTCTCTCCGAGAAATATTTTCTCACTTACGATAAGAGACCTGATAGAGTTATCTTCCGTCTTTAGTTGCTATTTTGAGAATATATTTTTTGTGCATATTCACGATAAGATCTATTCATGTGTAATAAAGGAATCAGATCATCTCAAATTGTATTCATTGTTTGAATCTTAGTTGTACGTAGCTAAAGTTAGCTATGTCGTTATCTTGAATCCTTATATCGACTTAGTAGTTGATGTATTGGGCAATAGAGGTAGTGTTTGGTTTTATGGGAAAAGGAATTAAGAATTTAATTCGTAGATTGCAAGAGTTCGTAATCTGAATTTTAGCTAATTTGAAGTTAATCGAGTTGTGTTGAAATCCCGTGAGATAGATTGTGATTTTCTCCTCCCTAGAGTAAAAGGGTTCCAACATCAAACTCTATGTATTCTTTATTTTAAATTTTTACCTTCACACTGTTCTTATTGAGTCAAGACACCTAATCCATTTTTTGACAGTGACCGCATATAAGTCATCACTAGCTCTAATGTTTTACAGACATTTTTCAAATGAATGGGAATATGGTTACAATAAGCAAAAGTAATACTCGTCATTTATACGTAAATAAAAAAGAGCGCTTAAAATGATATATAGGCAATAGTCTTACTTATTCAACGAAACTTTGCTCAAGAATGACGAAATCAAATCTTATGTAAATTAATTATCATTAATTTGTCAAATGCTCAACCAGCCTCTACATTAGCCGTACACACCAAATAGTATTAATATTTTGATAGTGAAAATTGAATAAATCAAACCAATGAAAACTCGAAACGAATCAAAAGCTACAGTAATATACATCCCCATGTTGTGTATACATCAGAAAAGGTGTAATGATGTCAACTTCAGTGGACTAAATTGTTTATACAGTTGGACTGACAATGAGGTCGGCCGAAATTTGGCTAATAAGTGAAAAGTAACAAAAATATGGACCAGCACTATCATATTGGGAACACAAAAAAAATTTTGACTTCATGATATATTCTTTCTCCGTTTATTTTTACTTGTTCAAAAATTTACATTAATCTTAAAATATAATAAAGTATATTTCTGAACTTGTAACTTGACTTCATTTTACAGTTATGTCCTTCAATTTTGAGTATGCATAAGTAGACATTATTTAAAACAAGTAGACACATGAGTTCTACGTGACATAATAGACGTAGGATGCAAATTGTCATGTAGAATGCCATGTAGAATGTGTGTCTATTTGTTCAACTTTATATAAATTTAAGTGTTTACTTATGCACATCCGATGTTGAAGGATATAAATGTGAGCTAAGATCAAATTAAAGGGCATAAGATATGTATTATGATTTATGCCTATTATTTTTATTCTACAAAAGTGAAATAACAATAGTTAGTAACTAATATCAATATAATTAATCTCGAATTCTATGATCAAATTACAAACCCTAACATATTGTAAGAAGCATTTTGACAGTTTCTCATGGCCTGCGTGATTTGCTATAGACGTTGTTGAGGCACACAAATCAAGAACTGGTTTTGTTAAATGTGTAAATCATTCTCGTGTCGTGTGCCTGGCTGCTTGCTATACATGTTGTCTACTCAATCGTTGATATTTATTTGGCGATGCTAAATTAGACCATGCATCTAATAATTTTGATCGTGTAAAATTAGAGTTTGAGCCTTTTTCATATTTTATAAGTTAGCTCGTAGAGAAGAAAATTGTTTAAGGGGTCGTTTGGTAGGTCGTATTAAAAGAAATAGTCCATATATTATGTATGGTATTGTTTAGTACTATGTTTGGTAGGAATTTGAGCCTATGCATAACTAATCCATGAATTAGTTATACATCCTATATGGTATTATAGGATGTATTATCAATACCTTCCATTGAGAGGGAGTATTAGTAATACATAGGATATAATACCATGCCCATGGGATAAGTCTATATAAAGACAAAAATATCCATCAAATCATTTTAATTATTTTGTTCATTTTATGTTTTATATTTGTACTAGTAAATTTATTTAAATAAATTAGCTTACAAATTATTTAGAGAGAGTTGTTGTTACTAGATATATCGAGTCAATATCTCAAAAAGTCACTCAACTTTGATATTTTATCTAGCAAATTATATCATTAAATTTTATTTTATATCAATAAAATCACTCAACTTAAGTTTTTATATCGAAAAAAATCATTTAACTATATTTATTGTTAAGAAGCGCCAAGCTTTTAATTTTTTTTGTACACATTCTCTACTGTCATCTGACAACAATTGAATTTAATTCACTGTTTAATATTATTATGTTTATCACTTCCCTTATTGAATTCCAGTTAACTAAGTAGTGGGAAAAATATATGATACGTACGGTATAGTTTACTTGAATAACAAATGATATTAAAGGAATTAATAGGCTTTCGATCCTAAATATGAACACACATAAATTCTATACTTGGAGATTAGACTAAACAACTCAATAATCATTTCATGAAATATTGTTGAACTAATTCATGGACCAGATCCAACTAGTACTTATATATATATATATATATATATATATATATATATATATGTTTTTGTACATTTTTTTGGTCAAAATGACATCCAAAAGATCCGCTTTCATAGCCATTTTACTTTTCCTTTCCCTGATAAACTTCTCCATAGTAGATTCATGGAATAAAACTTCTCCATAATAAAACTTTAATTTCTTACTTCCATGACATGAATTATAATGGTGAATGTCAAAAAGGCAACATCAACAATAGTGGGAGTTCCAGTTAGCAGGGGGGAAATTTGCAACATTGGCTGGTTAAAATTATTTTGGAGATTTAGTTGTATTTGATGATCGAATTACTTTGGATAATTAATAATATTCATTCAAATCCAGTTGGAAGAGTAGAAGGTCTATAAGCATTATATACTTTTAATGATAAATTTACTTGAATGATTTTATTGATATAAAAGTCTAAATTGAGTGATTTTATTGATATAAAATAAAGTTTAATGACTTTACTATATAAAATGTCAAAGTTAAGTTACCTTTTGAGATATTAATTCTAAATATATCCAATACAAATTAATACAAATTTGAAAAGTGAGTTATTTAACATTTACTAATTAAAAGGCAATATATCACTAATTATTTGTATGTTGAACAATTTAAAAAATTACATACATATTAAAACTATAACTTCACAATTTTTATGTGTAAATGTAGATGATTTATTCAATTTTACCATTGTTGATCGTCTTTTTAATTTTAAAAGTAGATGGTTTATCTTTTTTAAAATTGAAAATTGACATTTTGTGAGTGATCAATTTATAAGATGAAAAATATTTATCTCTAATAATTCAAGTAGAAAATTGGAAACATGACAACAAAATTGTTCTTCTCATAACTAGTTAGAACTTAGAAGGTCATAAAAAAAAAAAAAAATCCGTCAATTATCTATCTTGACCCAATTACATAATGATTCAAGGGTATAATTGAAAAGAAATTTTTAAAGAGTTTTAATCCAAATACAAGATGAGGTTAGAAACAATGAACCAAACACTTGATAAAAATAAACCCTGTATTACTAATCCATGTACTACTAATCCCTGCATTACTAATCTTTGCGTTATTTATTTTTGTACCAAACCACCCCTAAGTCTTATAAAGAGAGATCACAAATCTCATTAAAAATATGAAACTTTTTTCATTCTTCAGCACTTCACTTTACACCCTAGGCTAAACATATAATGAGTGGACAAATTTTATGTCATGGCTCATGAGCCTAATTCACACCATCAAAAAACTAGCTCTTAAGAAAGATTACTCATTTCATTAACTTTTGATGTGAAACTTTTTCATTTTCGAACAAGTTAGAATTTTCACATCTAAAGTAGAACAAGTTAAAAGGTTTCATAGTACCTGCATTGATTCAGGACAGGAAGTATTTATGAAATTAAGGTCATTGGAGAATCTTAAGTAGTCTAAGTCTAGGAAAGCCTAGCTAGCATGATGTAATTAGTAAGATAAGGAGCCATACAAATTCTTACAAGAGGAGCAGAAAAAGGACCACTCACATAAAAGATGCAGTAAATAATACCCTAAAACTTTGACTTGTATCCTATTATGTCTGCAACCTCTCTATCAATCGTACCATTATAGATATTGACGTTTTACCATACCATAATCCAATAAATACTTCTAAATTTGTCCAGTCTAAGTAGAGGCCAACAATGATCAAGGACACAACTATTGAGATAATTTTTTTCCGTGTGAAATTTTTAATTTGGCAATATCTTAAGAAAATTATTGATCATTTTCAAAAAGTGACATTATTTTTACTTACTCTAATTACATATATTGAAAAAGATATAATTCTTTAGTAGTGTTTCTGGATTATGTAAATCTTCATATACCTTCTTGATTATACGAAATATCACTTATTTTAAAATAAAATGGAAAGATAAAAACATCACTAATTACTAGCTTGACTTTGTGACACTGAGAATATGTTGTCACATTGTTAACCATGAATCACTAGATCATGTCATTTTTTGTCAACAATTGACACCTTCAACTAGGAGTGGCAAATGAGTGAGTCGGGTCGAATATAAGTCGATCAAAAAATGAGTAAATTAAAAATTGATAAGTTACTCGACTCAACTCACATTTTTAATGGGTAAGAACGAGTTACCCAATAGATAATATGAATAACCATATTTACTCATATTATAATATAAATCTTGTTAAAAGCTTTAAAAATAAAAAAAAATTAAAGTGTTTTTTATCACTTCACTCCATCCTCTACCTGCCCCCTACCCCCCTATCCCAAAAAAATGTAAAAAAAATAAAAAAAATTACCAG
>JAJOOR010008829.1:0-17340 GCA_036250505.1 Solanum acaule | reverse complement strand
TTTTTTTTTTTTTTTTTTTTTGTATTTTGATCATACATCTTCTAGCACACTAACACCTGCATGAGAACCAAAACCTGGGTGGGGGGACTCATTTACATTGTTAGTCAGAAAATCCTCCATCCCAATTTCTAGGACTCTCCTTCCATTTTGGATGTCCCAAAATGTTTGGCACCATTCCGTTTCTATACAACTTTCACAATATAAACTATTGAAATTTTAAACTTTGATGTGCAAATGTTATTTTACCGTATGCTTCAGCTTCACTATCATTACTATAATCCACAAGTCAAATTAATAGTTTGAACACAAATACGACCATGTAAATGAGATGGAGGAGTATCATTTTCCCCCATGTCCTCTTCATTTGGTGGTTTGGTTCCAGAACACTTTTTTATGTGCATGATCTCATTTGAAGAAAGTATGTATAGACTCTTGCATATAAAAAGCTGAACTCTTTTTCCTTTTTCAATTACATTTGCAGTTACGCTTTGTAGTAATGGGAAATATGTTCTGCACAGAGTTAAGAATCCACCGAAGATTTGATCTTAAAGGTTCCTCACTTGGACGATCTGCAAATAAGGTCGAAATTGACGAGAACACAATTCTCAAGGATCTAGATTTGAACTACTGCTTTTATCTAGAGCCTTCTTGGCGGGAAGCTTTACTGAAGTGAGTCTCGGGATCTAGATTTCCGCTGATGTTTATACACTTAACCTTTTCTTTTCTTCTTATTCGTACATAGATCTTCCATAGGGCTTCTTGTTTAATTAGTGAATGTTCATATGCTAGGACTTCTTCCTTCCTTAAAATCTTTTTTTTTTTAAACTGGTAAATGTAAGTAAAAAGGACTTCTTTGTTTCTTAAAATCTTTTGTCTAGCTTTAACAAAATTTCATTCTTAAGTTTGATCTAGTCCTTTAGTTATTTGGCATTTAAAATAGGAAGTACTTTGTGCTGTTAGATATCCAAGGATTTGAACAGCACCAGTCGTGCTTTTCTGGTAATATTGCTGTACTGCACAAAGTGACTCAGTTAGCCCTTCGGTTAATGCCCGTCAGTAGCATGATACTTTTGAGGCCTTTTGATAGTTGAAACAATTCTTTTGTAACAGAGAGAAACTAATGAATTGCAGTTAGTTGAATAATTCCATGAGTTGCTAGTTTTGACATTTTCTATTTCCTTGCATTAGGCTATTAGCATTTCTCAGCCACTATAGTAGCCATATGCTTTAGTAACAGTTATTTGAAATAGGCCGTATTCTTTAGTAACAGTTTCGCATCATTCATCTGATCAAATATGGTGGAAAGTTCCGGCTTCACTCATACCAAATATTTGCAAATAATGAATGTTTTTCTTGCTGTTTTCTCCATTCTTTTAAGATGGAGGTGGCTAGTTATTGTATTTCTGCATGTTTAATAAGATAAGAGTATGGTTTAGAGAGCATGGATCTATTAGTACTTTCCCTGTAATCAGTTACCACTTGCATTCAAAAACTGTTCGAGAGTATTTCTCTTTATGTTTGATGATCCCTGACTTCTCTAGAACCTCTATGTTAATAAGGATGACAATGGGGGTGGGGTGGGGGGTTGGCTTAACCTGCAAAAATCTCAACCCGCCCCACCCTGCCCTGTGAAGCGATTCTTTAAATTTTCAATCCCCCCCTCTTATTTATGCATTCTTGCAAATTTCTACAAGTATTTCTGCAAGTTTTTAGAAGACACAGTAAAGTTTCGAGTGCATTCATGCATCTGGTACTTTAACCTGGAATAAAAAAATAGTGGCATCCAGAGATCATCTGACAGTCTTCTCTTTTATATGTCACATACTTCACACTAGAATGATAAATCTTTATGAATTCATTCAAGTTCCTATGGTAATAAGTATACAATGAATGTGTTAAACAGTATACTGAAAGTTGAAATAGTTGGATAAGTGATTTGAAATAATGTTTGTTTTTTTCATTTCAATGAAAATCCTTTTAAATGCTCTTGTTTTGTTTGTTGACATCCATGTACTTGTACAGGCAGATTGAGATTGACAGCAAATTTTTGGAGCAGCAGCACATAATGGATTACAGCCTCTTGTTAGGTGTTCATTATAGAGCACCCCAGCATCTACGATCTCCCATCTCGTGCAGTGGATGTACAGCAACAGAAGGATTGGGAATTGTTGCAGATGATGGTAGGTTTGTTTCTGAAAGATTATAAGTAATTATGTGGTTGAACAACTCTGAGGCCTATCACCATGAAACCGGGTAAATTCAGTATCTGGTGTCTATAAATTTAACTGGTCCAGAAGATCTGAACAGCAGTAAAGTCTAGAAAATACTTATTTACGAGAGCCCTGAACACCAATCTAATCTCAAAGAATAAATTCCAGAGTACAAAATAGACAAACTTTCTGATTTGGTTGTGTGCTGAGTATGGACGAGTTAGAAATATTGAAAGACTATGGAACAGTCAGCGGACTAGAGGACATTTCTTTCAACATTTAGGCAAAGGTGAGTGCCCTTTAATTTTCACTAATAAATAGGCTGAGGAGTTATTCTATTGTTATGCTATCGATCACTTTTGGGACCTTTGTAACCAAAAATGTGAGATAACTAGCAATGGAATCCCATGGTAGAACCTTACTTCTATTGACTCTGATTTTCGATGAACTTTAGTGGTTTCATGTTTTTGAACTTTTCCATCTAGCTCATGCCATTTCTATAGAAGTTGGGCACACAAATCTTAACTTCAGGCCACCGTGTGACACATTATAAATGAAAAGCTATCAAATTATTTAGAAATGGATGTGAAATTCCTCTCCCGTTCTTAAAAAAAAAAACCCGTCCAAACAAGTATGTGACATAGGCATCAGAACAATAAAAGATTTTACATTGTACAGTGAATTTGTCATCGACTTCAGAGTTCTAGTAATAGATCAGAGGTTTAGGACTCTTTTGTGTGTTAAATGTAGCTTGTGCATACTTTGTATACACCAATACTAGATGTATTTATACAATATAGAAGTTTCGTATCAATACTGGGAGTTCTTTGTTATTTTTTTTATGGGGCAGAAAGCATAATAGTTTCTTTAAGCATAATAGTTTCTTTAATGTATATTACTGATCTCCCTTTCTAATCTGTGAGGGCGCACAATCACCAGGGGTGGAGCCACCTTTATACTTACGGGTTCGATAGAACCCAGTATCTTTGGCTCTAGCTTTGTTTTTGTATAAACATTCATTTACTATATATGAATAATTTATCCAGAACCCAATAAACAAAAAAGGATTATGGTCCAGAGCACATAAACTAAAAATCATGGATTTGCCTCTAGAACTAATCACTATTTCTGAACTTTTTCTTCTTTTGTTAATTACAGAGTCTCCGGAGGATGAAATATCACCCCAAGGCCTTGTTTTAATCCCTCATGGTGCAGATGATAATTGTGTAGTAGTGGGTTCTCATGTCAGAGGCAGACGATTGCGAGCATCATCTGCCACTGGTGACAAGGAAGTGGATCTCCTCCTCCCTGGGACAGCAAGGTATTTTCAAAAAGCTTGAACGTGCTACTTTCCTTTTGTCAGTGCATTTTAAGCACACTTAGAAAACCATGCTAGGACAATGTACTGCAGGACTCAGTAGGTTACTAGAACCACAGTGCCGAGTAAGTTTAAGTATGAATACTTCTGTTTATTAGAAGTTCCCACGACACGTAAAACACTGTAATTAAGCAAGACTTAGCAGTTGAGCCGGTCAGTGGCGATTGGCGAAGCCAAGATTTTCACTAAGGGGGTTCAATAGATGAAGAAGTAAACACACGAAGAAGCCGAAGGGGGTTCAACATCTACTATATTAACTAAGTTGCATGGTCTCTTCACTTTTGATGCCGCACCCATGTCGGATTCTCCAAAAATACACTACTTTTGGAGAATCCGACACACACCCGCTGACATTTTTGAAGAGTCCGAGCAATAGACTATATATACATAAAAAATAATTTTAACCATGTATAAACTATGCAATTTTCCGCCGAAGGGGGTTTGGATGACCCCCTCGGCCCTACCTGTCTCCATCCCTAGAGCCAGAATGAAAGTTCATGAATCTTATACATTCACCTTAAGGAAGGCAGATTTTTGGCTATTTCGCGTGTAAACTATACTATTGATTAGTTTGTACCTTTTTAGTTTACTGTTTTTGTTGATATATTCTAAAAGTCACTTCTTTCATGTCCCTAAGCAGGCTCCAGATTCAGCTTGGAGTGAATATGCCAGCAAGGGCAGATCATATACCCGGGAAAGGTGATACACAAATGTTTCTTGAAGTATACGATGTTGTATTGTATGTCGGCATCATTGACATATTGCAAGAATACAACCTACGTAAGAAAATAGAACATGCATACAAATCAGTTCTGTTTGATTCTATGTCAATATCTGCTGTGGAACCAACATTTTATTCACAGCGTTTCTTACAGTTCATCCGAAGGGTGTTTCCTGCACGTTCAATAGTAAATTAGAAGAGTTCGTACATTGTCGTTTTCACCTCATATTTATCCTCAAACAAGGGATTAATCCCATGATTTGTTTTGTAGTCGGCAGATATTTATCTACTGTTTGCGTTAATTGAGAATACGCAAGACGGGTTATGTATATAGTGATTTTCGGTATTTTGGAAGAAAATAAATTTGAACTCTTCTGGCTACAGTACTTTTCTTTACTACCATAGCATTTCTGCATTTTGTACTTCCATTTTCTATTATGAAGATACCTAACAACACAATATTTTTTTGGATTCCCTGTGTTATTAGTATTTAGATAAGAATCCTCGTAATCATAAATTGGACTATTACTAGTATTAATATTGTTATAGCTACTAGAATTTCAATTCAGTATAGAGGAACTTTAATTTGAAATGGAGGTCTGCCATCAGGTGCTTTAATCCAAGAGTATATCGTCCAGATGATATTTTCATATTAAAAAAAATACTCTATAGTTAAAGTTCAAATCAATTTTAAAATATTGCCTAAAGTTTGTTTAGCAGTTTAAAAAGTGGTTATATTTGTTGGTGGAGCCTGACCCCTTAATACACTCTATATTTACCTCAATGCCACTCCAGGAATAGAAAGAAAGAAGAAGAAAGGGAAAAGAATAAGCATAACTTGCATTGACATTGTCCTTACTCTTCAGCCACCCATTTTTCTTTCTTTCTCTAAAACCTATACGCTATACAATCACTTTCTCTCTCTCTCTATATATAAAAGGGTGAATGATATGTAATAGGATTTTATTGCATATTTCTCGGTGGAGCTAGAGAGAGTAAGTTTTTCATTGATCGAGGGAGAAAGAGAATGGGATCATCAACGACCACGCAGAGCAGCAGCAGCTATGATCTGTCGTTTAAGATCTTATTGATCGGTGACTCAGGAGTTGGGAAGAGCAGCTTGCTCCTCAGTTTCATTTCTAATGCTGTTGACGATATTACCCCTACCATTGGTAATCATTTTCATCCAACAACAATTATATTACTAGATGTATGCTTTAGTTAATTAAGCTAAGTTGGAGTTAGTTATATGAATCCTCCAGAAGATGAGCATTGCTCATTTAAATTTATCTTAATCCAATTGTCAATAATTTAGGCTCTCTAGCTCTTTGCAATATTTAACAGGCTGTAACAAGTGATTAACTAGTATTTTTTGACTTACCAATCTATATATATTTTCAAGTGACTTGTAAATATACATATTTTTTCCGGCCATTTCCTGATCCCTAAGCATAGCAGGAGCTTAGTGCACCGGGCTGCCCTTTTTCTTAGCTACATGATTTGTTCTTTCTTGAAAAAATAATTCTTATAGAAAAACTAATTACTCTGCATCCTATGGTTGCATTATTGTGGATTTTGTTGGATTAGTAGCAGTTATTTTTAGCATCTAATTGAACTTTTCAATGATCGACTAGGTGTCGATTTTAAAATCAAGACGCTCACTGTTGGTGGGAAAAGATTGAAGCTTACCATTTGGGACACAGGTAAGATTTTTCTGTATTCTCTAACAGCTAAGCCTAACTGTGAAGTATGTCCTAATACATTTCTATGATCATTCAATAGGAAGGCGCTTAGTTTTTTTCCCAGTTGTATCGAAGAGTTAAATGCCAGGTTGTAATCTTTCTTTAACATATCTTCTACAGCTGGACAGGAGAAGTTCAGGACATTGACAAGCTCCTACTTCAGAGGTGCTCAGGGGATCATTCTTGGTATGTCATATGAATGATAAGAGGGTCATTTTCTGGATTCATTTGTTGTGCTATTACTATGTTTCGTCTGAATTTGTCATAATTGTGTTTCGTATCTGTGTTTATTATATCTGATAAACATTACTGTAAATCGTAGTTTATGATGTGACAAGGAGAGATACATTCACAAACCTTTCTGATGTGTGGGCAAAAGAGGTGGAGCTTTATTGTACTAATGAGGATTGTGTTAAGATGTTGGTCGGAAACAAAGTTGACAGAGTAAGTTTTCTGCTTGTGTATATTCTTTGTATGCTTGGAGATACACTTTATCCTGTCACTCGCCTTTTGACAATTGTATTCAAACACTTGGTCTAATCAACTTCGAGGTGTTTGTTTTGATAAATAGTTAGTGATAATACCTGATAAGTTAGGTATGAAACTTGTAAGAAAATGTGATACTTCAGATATATTTGTGTAAATTATCTCTTAAATTTACCTTAACATTATATTCGTTAGATTCACTATGGAGATTAATTGATGTGAAATTTCAGGAATCTGAGAGAGCTGTTAGCAGGGAGGAAGGTGTTGCTCTAGCAAAAGAGCTTGGAAGTTTATTTCTCGAATGTAGTGCTAAAACTCGCACAAATGTAGAGCAATGCTTTGAAGAGCTCACATTAAAGGTAGGAGCTGTATTCCCTTTACTCACTGTAGAATTCAACAGAGATGTTACATTCAATGTTCGCCTTTTTATTGATCTTCTTAATGGACAACTTAACTAGATAATGGAGGTGCCTAGTCTTCTGGAAGAAGGATCTGCTCCAGGGAAGAAAAATATATTGATACAGA
This sequence comes from Solanum acaule, assembly GCA_036250505.1. Lineage (NCBI taxonomy): Eukaryota > Viridiplantae > Streptophyta > Magnoliopsida > Solanales > Solanaceae > Solanum > Solanum acaule. The sequence goes on along the minus strand of JAJOOR010008829.1, from coordinate 10,278 downwards.
AACAACAACAACAACAAACAACAGAGTCACAGAGTAGTTGTTGCTCATGAAACTCTCCGAACTAGGACCAAACGCCGACATATATATCAAAGTAATGCTTATATGCTTACTCATTAACACTTGATCAAACATGTAAATATTCCATTCTATATAATTATAAAATGACGCAACTTCAAGTTACTGAGTATACAAAATTATCAGTTACAGAGCAAATGAGGGACAATAACAGGACTCATCAGACAGTACACAATATCATTAATTATAAATAGTCTTTAATAGAGATATTGATGATACTAATTAATTAATTAAGTAGATTCCATAATAAGTCAATATCCCAACCCTCACTTTCTCCTTGTAGCTTGATTGGTGAATTATTTTCCTCATGCAACAAATTTGGTAACAACTTATTTTCTTCCTCAAAGCTCAATACAGCTGCTTCTTCATCCTCAATTTCATTACAATTTTCCAGTAAACTTGTCCACCATTCAACTCTGTCATCGTCTATAGACGATGACAACGTTGTTGTTTCTCCTGTTGGCTTCTCACAAATATTTACTACGATTTCTTTGTTGCGTCGTTCGTCATCTTTGTCTAATGTGTTTGTGATCATACTTTTGTTGGTGCACCAAGAAACATTCTTTGCATTTGATGACAAGGTACGAGGTTGAGGTTTTATTATTTCATTTTTAGTAATATTAGTATTTAACTTCCTTAGAAGGCGAGTATTCCAATAGTTTTTTACATCGTTCGCTGTCCTTCCTGGAAGTCTACCAGCAATAAGTGACCACCTACGCAAAATAACGTAAATTTTAGATGATATGATTACACATTTTACAACATCCTGCCTACATAGTACCGCATAAGACATGTTATATAATACCTAGTAATATAATTTACGTAATAAATTTTTTGTTGTAAATATCTAACGTCATAAACTTTTAAATGAAATGGTTGCTCAAATTATGAGTGAGTGTAATTAACATGAGATTAAAGTATTAAACATTATAAAGTACTCCCTCCGTCCCATTTTATATGTCACCTTTTTACTTTGCACTTGCATTAAGAAATTATGTAACTTTACCTTTCTACCCTTATTTAATGTTTTCTTAAGTCAACTTTATTAATAAATGACAAGATTAATTAACTATTCTATCAATGGTATAGTAGGCAAAATATGGTAATTTATGCATAAATTTTATAAAATGACAAGTATTGTGATCCAGCTATTTATAAAAAAAGACGACATATAAAATGGGACGGAGGGAGTACTAATTATTGCCTGTTGCCTAAGAGTTTTATGAAGCCTCAAAATGAGATCCACTTCATCTGGTTCAAAGTCACCTCTCTTGATATGTGGTATTAGATAATTTAGCCATCTCAGTCTACAACTTTTCCGACATCTATTTAGACCTGCATGTATTAACATGAAATTTAAGAAAGAAAGAAAAAACGATGAATCGGAAAATAGTAGTAGTATTATAACGTTTAATTACCAGCTCTAGAAGGAACAAGATGTCACTTTCCTTCACCATATTTTTGAATGCATTTTCTCAAGTGAAAATCTTCTTCTTCAGTCCATGAACCTTTCCTAACTCCCAACGACGTACACATAGGAGTATCATTTAACGCTACGCCCTTCCCTTAGCGCCTCCCTCTAGGCGGGGCTCACAACCAAAGGATGCAAATGATATGTGTGACACTGCATATGATCGAAGGAAGTACAAGAATCAATAGATAATGACAATATGAACTACGAGAAATAATAGATAGAAATAGAAATCGAAGGATAAGAAATTACACGAGCAATATTACGACTATTAATATGAACGAACAACAAGACAGCACATTGCAACCTACTAACCTTCTATCTAATCTATATATGTCCTCCACACCCTCCTATATCTAAGATTATGTTCTTGATAAGCTGAAAGCGGTCTTATATCTTGTCTAATCATCTCTCCCCCAATATTTCTCGCACTAATTCTTCCTCAACAATTTTTAAAAAGTAACAATTTATATTTGACGAAGAAAAAAGTGACTTGAGAGGTAAATCTAAACAAGTATTTTAACGATAATAGTATATTTGAGATCAAAATAATCAATTGGAGTTTACTTATCGTAGTTCAGTGGCAAATTTGAGTCAGCCCATCTAACAACAAGAGAATATTTAAGTTCAAATAAATGACAAATTTATTCTATTTCTCATTAGTTGAAAAAAATTGAAAGATCTTTTTTACCCTTTTCCTATTTTGAAAATGTCATTTGATTATTAATGATCTCATACAAAAAGGATAAAATGTTGAAATAAAAAAATTATAAAATATAAAATGCAAGATATATATACATACATAAAATAAATTGAAACAATAACAATAGTAAAACATGACAACTACAGAGGACCTTTTACAAGCTGTTGGCTTGCTGGTAATTATATAACTTGTTCTTTAATTTCCACAATATTTTGTAAGTCATATTTGAGGCTCTCTAGATAGGGCAGGCACACTAGGACTTATTGGAGGTACACTAATCACGAGAGCCTTTAGTACAAAATGTCTATATGTAATAAATTGCATTGTACCTCACCATCCCCCCTCTACTAGCTAGGTTCTTGGAATTTTTTTCATATGACTGTCTGACATCGATTGATCCCAATCGTGATAATCTCAGGCTCGTTTGTCCCATTTACATAATTTGTCAGACGAACGGACCCGGGGTGGGGGTTCGGGGGGGGGGGTTGTTTGACATTGAAAATATCTAAAAAGGGAAAATTTATAGATATCACAACCTCTAAAATTTTCTACCATTTAAAAAAATTACAAAATTGATATCACAATCTCTAAAAATTTATAGATATCACAATCTCTCGAATATATTCATCCCCTCTTGGATATATTCCTACAATTAAGTAATGTATCATTTACAATGTAATTGACATTCAAGGAATGTATCCGAGAGCAATAAAAAATTCAATATTTTTGTAATTAAAAAAACTTTCGAAATAGGATGTAATTGGACCCAATTATATGAGATTTCTGTACTTTATACAAAAATCAATATATGGTTCTGTAATGTGCCTTAAAAAGCATTATGGTGGAGCAATGATTTTGAGTTTTATTTTTTTTTTGTTTATTCTATTCTCAATAATATTTTTATACATATTACTTAAAAATTTTGTTGATGTATATTGCATTTTAATGCTAAAATAATAATATTAATTTGAATAAATTAGCGGTGAAGAAGACATAATTTCTTGGTGTAACTTATATAACTACTAAAATATGTTTCACCACTTAATTATTTACCCCACTAAAGTTTAAATATTGTAACCATTCTATACATGATTTACTTCACTTAATATCGCACTACTCTCTCATTTACTAGATGAAAGAAATGTGAGTTCGAAGTCTAAAGGGCAAAAAAAATTGACAAAAATTCCAAAAGGGCACATCAATTTTATTTTTTTACCAAAGGGGCAAAATCACTACTAGCGTATTCACGCCGTTACTCCCGTTAAAGTTCAAAATCGCTGACCTACGAGCGATTTTCTCCAAAATATTTTTTCCTTTTTTTAAAGAATATCGCTGCCCGTGCAGTGATTTTGGCCAATTTTTTCTTTTTAAAAAATAAAATCGCTGCTATGGCAGCTTTTTTATATATAAAAAAAAATTCAAATTGAAAATCGCTCCGCAAATAGCGATTTTAGTAATAAAAAAAATTATAAAGTCGCTGCCTTTGCAGCGATTTTGGTGAAAAATATTTTTTTTCTTTTTAAAAATCGTTGTATTGGCAACCATTTTGGTGGAATTTTTTTTATTATTATCACCATAAAAATAGGAAGAGGTGAGTAGGTGAGGTGGAGTTAATTAGTAGTACTACCTACTACGTAATTAAGTGTACCAAACTACTTGTTTCTTCTAAGTTCTATTCTATCTATTTATTGACATTATGTTTGGGGGTTCATTTGCACTTTCTTCACTTATCAAATATCTTAGAAAGTGTATAGTATAATTATACTATACACTAAAAATAATAATGGGAAGAACACCTCGTTGTGAGAAAGTAGGTCTTAAGAGAGGGAGATGGACTTCAGAAGAAGACGAAATCCTCACCTACTCACCTCTTCCTATTTTTTTAAAAAAAATATTCACCAAAATTTCTGCCTTACTTTATAATTTTTTTTTTACTAAAATCGCTATCAGCGGAGCGATTTTCAATCTGAATTTATTTTTAAAAATATATTGTTTTTATAACATAGCAGCGATTTTATTTTTATAACATAGCAGCGATTTTATTTTTTAAAAAGAAAAAATTGGCCAAAATTGCTGCACGGACAGCGATATTCTTTAAGAAAAGGAAAAAACATTTTAGAGAAAATCGCTCGTAGGTCAGTGATTTTGAACTTTAGTGGGAGTAACGGCGTGAAAACAAAATCGCTACTGGCGTAGCGATTTTGCCCCTTTGGTTAAAAAAAAATTGATGTGCCCTTTTGGAATTTTTATCAATTTTTTTTGCCATTTAAGCTTTGGACTCAAAGAAATGCTTCACTTATATAAAGGATGTTTTTTTTCCTTGTGTTGAGTGTTTGAATGATTATATTCATTGGGTGGAGTTTGGATTCTTCAACTAATTCAAAATTATTTGAATACTTATACGATGTTGTTGGACTGTTGTATTCTTCAGTAGATAAGTCAAGAGTTATACTATTAGTACTAGAGTGAAGATTATGTCGTACTAAACTTGAATCTCTTTAAAGATAGTGAAATATCCGCGCCTTAATCATTAATATATTTTTATTCAATTTATTTTCAACTATAATTTATTGTATATATTCACCAATATTTTGAAATACATTGTTAATATATGATTAAATTTTATTTTTTTTATATGCCGTAGATGAAACCTTTTCTGTCCATGAAACCACCACGTGCACCCATATTCCACCATAATAAGATCCACAGTAATTGGTGGTCGTGAACAGAGTGGTAGTAAAAATTATCCGTACAAAGTTTCTCTTAATGATATTAAGATTTTATTTAAGATTTTAATAATCAAGATCTATTCAAATCAAATAAGTAGTTAAATCTTAATATAAATAAATATATTTAATAACTTAAAATCTAAACCATTCAAATTCAGATTTTATTAAGAATAAACAAATAAATCATATATATCACTAAAAGATACTTATTAAAATAACATACACTTACCATCATCTCATCTTTGAATGGTAAGTAGGGATGATTGAACAGCACAAAAAGCAAAACACCACACTCTTCTCACCAAGTACATAAAAACAAACACATTTTCTCCAAGGCCTAATGTACACTTGATTAATTTAGTTTTCTTAAGTATAATAATTGTCAAAATCATTTTATAAAAAACATAAACATTTATATAAACGATAACTTTCGTAAATTAGAAGGAAAGAACTACTTAATTAGGGTCGTCTCGACTATAAAATCACTAAAGCAATGACAATTTTTAGAGGCCCCTCAATTTTTCACGTAGAGGGAGAGAGTGAGAATGTAGGAAATATTTTATTTTAATGATTGAGAAATGGAATAGTTTTCAGCTAGTTGTATTTTCCTTTATTACGTGGCTATTTATTTTGTTTCTTCATTTATATCGTGACGATTAAAATACACCCACATTATTATTTGTTTACTTACATATATCATTCCCTTTCACTAATTCTATTATCTTATTATTCAATATTCTAAAGTCTCTCAAACAGTCAAACCTTATAAATATGCAAAAATCTATTGTTGTTTGTTTACAATAAATAAATGTCTTTTGGAGTCTCTTCAATTTCAAGCACTGAAACAAGCTAAGTTAACACTATTTAAATATCATTATATCAAGTTATCAAATTTAACACAACATTATTTCGATATCATTATATCAACTTTTTATATTCTTGATTTATATTTTATTATTCTAACTTTATATTACATTTTCTCATTGAAAATTTGTGTTGTTTACATATTTTTACTTCATAAGGTTTGCATATGTACGCCCTATCCTCTCTTGATCTCACTAGTAAAATTACGCTAAATATTCTATTATTATTCAATTTATATCTATCCACTAGAAACAAAATTTAAAACCTATTTATAAAGTTTGGCTTTAGATCACATGCATAGAGAAATCATGTACTAACTTATGATTGCATTTGCTATAGGTGTAGATAAATACTCTCACACAAAATTTATATTTAATAACTTAAAACTCTAATATGAATAGGTGTAGATAAATACTCTCACACAAAATTTATGTCTAATATTTAGTATTTTTTTATTTTAATTTATGTGATATAGGTAGAATTTAGAAAGTTGATTAAATTTCAATATAATTTTGAGATATATAAGTTGTTAATTGCTTTTTGTTTGCGCAAATTTATTGTGAAGAGGTCCATTAAGATGTCTATAATTAAAGTATTTTTCGTCATCAATTGTTGATTTTTTACTCAAAGTAGTTACAAGATATAAAAAAATATTACCGACATCCAAAATAATAAAGCAATAGCTAAAAAATATGAATTTAAAACTAACAGTCATAGGATTCCATAATTTCGAAAAAATTGTACACTAACTAAATTAAAGTAGAACAAAAGAAGTACTAAATTTTTTTATTTTTTTTCTGAAACTCGCTGAATCTAGCAGGAACGTCGACGGAGACGTGTCTGCTTTAACGTGAAGTGTTGAATTTAAAACTAAAAATCATAGCTAAAATGGATTTCATAATTTCGAAAAAAATTATATACTAATTAAATTAAAGTAAAACAAAAGAAATAATTTTTTAAATTTTTTCTTATAATTTCAAAAAAAAATTAAACACTAATTAAATTAAAGTTAAAAAAAGATTTAATTTTTTTCAAAACATTCTGAAGCAGACACATAACTCTCTCTTATATAATAAATAATAATAATAATAATAATGTATCCCTAGTACAACTAGTAGTACAATACTATTAATTATATGTCTTTAATTTATTAAACTAATTAAATAGATTCCATAGGTCAATATCAACTGAAAAGTCATCCCAACCATCATTTTCTCCATGTTGCATGGTTGTTGAATTATGTTCCTCATACAACAAATTTGGTAACAACTTATTTTCTTCCTCAAAACTCAATACTGCTGCTGCTTCTTCCTCAAATTCTTTCCAATTTTCCAATAAATCTGTCCACCATTTAACTCCGTCATCGTCTATAGACGATGATGTTGTTTCTCTTGTTGGATTCTCACAAATATTTACTACGATTTCTTTGTTGCGTTGTTCGTCATCTTTGTCTAATGTGTTTGTGATCATACTATTGTTAGTGCACCAAGCAATATTATTTGCACTTGAGACGGTTCGAGGTCGAGGTCGAGGTCGTGGTCGTGGTCGTAGTATAGTGCTTTCGGTGATCTTGAGGGTATTATTGTACTTATTCTCTTGTATCTGAGGAGGAGGAGTAATTAACTTCTTGTGTAGGTGTGTGTTCCAATAGTTTTTCACATCATTTGCTGTTCTTCCTGGAAGTCTCCCAGCAATAAGTGACCATCTAAACCAAAAAAATATGGCATCAAAAACAAATTACTATAATATTCGGGAGAGTAGTATGTATGTAGATTTACATGTCAAAAAATTACTTTTTGTGAATATATATTTATAATTATTCTTCAATATTTTTAATGAAATTTCTGACTTGCCTGTTGCCTAGAAGCTTATGAAGTCTCAAAATGAGATCTATTTCATCCGGAGCAAAGTCACCTCTCTTGATATGTGGCCTTAGATAATTCAACCACCTCAGTCTACAACTCTTTCGACATCTATTTAGACCTGCATATATTTGTATGAAATAGTAAGTGGGGATTCATGGGTTCGAACGAACCCAATAGTTTTTCCATAGATATTGTATATGGACTAAAAAATTAAACAAATATATATGTATATTAACTTCTAAACTCCTAACAAAATTGATTGATGACTCAGTAAAAAGAAAGGAGGCATGAAAATGCTATTCATACTAGAGTTGTAGGTTCAGATGCCACTATCACAACAACATGTTAAGTTTCTCTTTTCTTAAAAAGGAAATTTAGTACAATCTAATAGATTTTGTCTAAATAGTACTTTTGCATTAATAAATTATTAAATACCTACATAAATTTAAAACTCAATTATATAAACTTTAAAATTCATAAAATTGAAATCCTAATTTCGCTCGATAATTGGTTTACCAGCTCTAGAAGGAACAAGATGCCACTTTCCTTCTCCATACTCGTCAATACATTTCCTCAAAAGAATATCTTCTTCTTTAGTCCATGAACCTTTTCTCACTCCCAATGACTTGGCAATATTCATGATATGTTGTCACAACTACTGCAAATAATTCCAAAACCAAAAACAATGATTGAGTTTAAGGGTCCGCTCGAGATTACAATGATTTTAATTTTATAATAACGATTTAAGTAATAGTAATTTACTATTTGTACATATTAACATATTTATTAACATAAATACTGCATATGTGCTAATAACTCCGCCCTAAATCCAAAACACTTTAAATTTTTATAATCATAAATATTAAATTATGGTCTTAAAAATGTGATGTGAAATATTAAAATGGAAGAATTACCTAACTACGAATAAAAAGAGGAAATAAATTAAAGTTAAAACAAGGGAAATAATACTAAAACACAACTATCTAGAAAAAGACCTTTCAGAAGCTCTTTGGTTTGGTGGTGCTTTTATTTTTGCTCTTTCCACAATTTTGTCATACAAAATGAGTGTGTATCTATCGATCTATATAGAGATTAGGAATAATAGTAAAGTATAGAAGGGACGTGGATGGATTGTAACCAATCACTAATGTGCCATAATGTTTCTTAATGGTTCCTATGATTTCGCAAAATAGATAATAATATAATGTCATAAATTAGATCGTAGATATGAGCTATTATATGTTATTTTAATATATATATATTTTTTAAATAATAAAAATTGAAGTTAGAAGATGGAGTGTGTGTGATTATAATTTTAATGAATAATATTTAATTGTTTGAATATACTTTTTCTAAAAATAATGAATCATATTTAAACATTAAATATAATTTGAATGAAATATTTTTTATGTAAAAATCGATAAATATGAAAAAGAAAAAGAAGAGTTTTAAGATGTTTTTTAGACTTCAAATACAAGTTCAAGTTGCATTTGAATTTGGGCGAAATAATGATTTTAAAATGAAGTGAAAAAAAAAACTAAGAAAACTTGAAAACTCACATGATAATATGGCCCCTTAATGTATCACGTAATTTTAGTTTATAATTATATGTTTTAAAAGTTTTTTTATTTCTTTAAATTTCATGTTTAATCCACTTAAATTGAAATGGAAATACTTGGTAACTTTTTATAATTATTTTGCATTAAACTAAATGAAGGAATTAAAAACCAATACAAAAAAAGTATTCTTTCTTTTTGAATTTATATTTGATAAATATTTTTTTAATTCTAACAACATTTTATATGACTTGAAAAATATAAAATATTTTAATATATTACATATATCTTTAATTTAAAGTGTCAATCTAATCAACAAAGACAGCTTCTAGGAAGAGAGTTCCTTCACCACGTGGTGAAAGGTAGCGCGACAAGGAGGTTTCAATTAAGTTATTTACATTGATAGATAGTATAACAAATATTTTAAAAAAATGTAAATTAATATTCTAATTAAAAAATAATAATAAATAAATCATTACATTACTTACTATTATATAAAAGTGTCTTAGAAATAAATCTCTCTCTGCGTCATTATAGAAGTAACTAGATGCAGACATTTTTTTTAGAGAAAATGGTCTAAAATCCCCTCAATCTATACCCGAAATCCCAACTACACACTCCAACTTCACGGGTGTCCTATTATCCACCTGAACTTTAAATTTCTATATTTTCTACACACCTAAGTGCTGACCTGTCATGGGAGGTGTTCTCACCTCCTCTAGGCGCGTTAGAAGGTTAATTTTGACGAAAAATTTCTCCTTTTCCAACGGTCATCTTCCCCCCCTTTAAATAAACCATTGTTTCTTCTACCCAACCATTAATCCTTGTTCCTTTTATAAAAAAATCATGATTTCCTCTCAAAATTAAGTATGGTTTAGTTGTTAATGTTCATTTCTACTTCAAATGTTGAATTTAGGGTTTGTAATCTGCTCTAATTTCTTATTTAGGTCTCTAATTTGAATTTTGAATTTTCTCGAAATTCATCAAAAATGGCAAAGGAAAACTTGAATAAGCT
>JAJOOR010008828.1:0-25545 GCA_036250505.1 Solanum acaule | reverse complement strand
ATCCTAATTATTCATCTTATCCCATTAATCAAACGACTTTCACAGTAATACTTAAACTTTTGTTACCACCCCCCCCCCCCCCAACCAACACAATTTAGACTACATTCAAATTCAACCAGGTTGTCAATAGAAAATAATGTGAAAAGAGTCAAATAAACGATAACTAAAGACGTGATGTTTTTCTCTACTAGTTGAACTTTGTTTACATTATTGTCCACATTTGCCAATTAAGTGACAAAATAGTATACTTGCAAAGTCTAAGCAAGTTTGAAAAAAATAACCCGTTACATATTTTATAATAAAGAATCCCTCCTCCCACTACGTTAAAAGAAACATTCAGTTGCAATAAATTTTTCTTTAAGCAATAATATTTATTATCGCAAAAAAAATTAGTGATATTGAATTATTATCATTGTATCAAAGTTACTAAAAATTTTAATGACATTTATATAGAGTACTGATTATAAATATACATATTATATCATTATACTAAATATAATTACAACAGCAAAATCCTTTATTTATTATTCTGTCCTGCACATATATGATTGATGAAATTTTCTAGTTTAATTTATATAGTGATTTTTCCAAATGGGTCATAAATTTTTTACATTACTTAAATTACTGGATATCTATCCGGTTATTGAATTCTAAAGTATAATTGCAGTACTATTTATTTATCAGAATATGGATAAATATAAGTCACCCAATTTTTCCCAACTCACTTTTATCCCTATAAAAAAAAATATGGGCTGGTCAAATTATAATAATCATTTTTATGTTGATCCGTTATAAATAAAAAATATATTAGTCTAAACCTATAAATTTTAAAATATAATTAACGAATTCAATATTAATACCTTAAAGTTGATTTTTTTTTATCAAATTTAAATTTTTTACAATAAATGTTATACAATCACATGGAATGAATACTTGATACACTAATAGTTAAATTTCTTCATTCGATATGAAAACAGGATGTCCTGATTATTGAAAAGAGGGGACCAAAATGTTCAATTATTTAGCTCTATTATATAGTCCTTGATTGAATAGCGCATATATCTAATCAAGAAAAAATGAGTACGAAGCATATATATATATATAACTATGATAAATACTGATTCATCTATCACTTCTTCTTTGATATGTAACTCTCTCAAGTCTCAAGAAAATTCATAAATAAGTAATATATATAATATTATTACAAACACTAAAATACAAGGTGACAAAGCAAAAACATCCAAACAATAAACCAATAGCCAGTACGGTACAAATATACACCTTTTTGTACATTTCATAAATCACAATCAACTAAATTCCAACTCTAAAATTTTTATTCAGTGAATTCAAACAAAAAAACATAGCATCAAAAACGTCATCCTAATTTCACACCCCTAGATATAATTAAATTATATATTAAATAAATAAATAATATTTTTTTTTATTTTTTCTTGTAGAAACCTTGATTACTTGTTGACAAATAAATACAAGACAAACAAATTATATGTATATCTTATTTATACTTTACATTATATATTACAAAAAAAATTTCACTTAGATGCGTATATGTGTTCGTGCTATATTTGTTAATTAGTTCCCCATAAAATACCACAAGTCCATGGATATTATTAAACAAACAATTATAAGAAGTAAATATTTTCTTTCTATATTAGTTGTCAATATTATTAAAAATTTCCATTTCAAAATATATTTCTTCCTCCATCCACTGTGACTTGTCCAGATTGAAAAATTAAAATATAATCTATCACTTAGTTTCTATTTTATCTTTATTAGTAACTATAGTCATTTTCAATACATTTTTCAAAATAAATTGTCATTTTATTTATTGTTCCGACTTTGCCAAGTCAAGCAAAATGAACCGAGAGAGTTTTATCAATCAATTTATAAAATCAAAATAAATTTAATTAACTTATTTTCCATTTCAATATTCCAATCGATTGTTTATTAAAATAAATACTATATTGATTACATCAAAAAAAGAAAGTTAAGAATAAATTAATAAAAGATATTTTTATTTATAATTTTTTAAATATCATATAGAAAAATCTGACAACTAATATGAAACGGAGCGATTAAGTAAGTACTAGTTATAACTATTTGTTTATTAAGAATTAGGAATATGGTCAGCTATATTAAAGTTCCCATTTGACTTTAGGCAACAACAGCACCACGACACATATTCCTACTCAGAGCTCTGCCAAATTTGAAGATACCAATATAATATATAATATTTCAAAAGTATAGAATAAAGTAAAAAAGAAATTGACTGACTAACTAATACAAAGACTAACTTACAAAATTAGGATTTTCAAACTTAAGTCCTTTATTTTATTATTAATTATATATATATATATATATATATAATATTATCAAACACAAGTGTCTCTACATGATCCGTACTCCCACTTCAAAATACAAACATAAAAAAATAAAAGTGCTTGTCAATTGTCATAATATATTTTTAAATGATTATTTTTGGAGGAAAAATCCTTTTGGCCAGAAAACTTGATCAGAATGGTATTTTATCTATATTATTTTACCTTTTTGAATATTTTTACCCTTTTAACTTTAATATCTTTTAACTAAAAAATAGAAAAAAGATCAGTTTATTTTAAAATAAAAAAGATATTATCAATTTTTTTAAATTTCTGGCCAAATTTTCTAGTCATTTAGCATTAACCAACTTTGAAAATGAACTTAGTTGGTTTTCTTGGAAATTTAATTAGCTCATAAATGTTTTTATTTTTTTACAATATGATGTTTCATCGTTTCGACCACGATGTCTTGTTTCCACACATTGTTTTTACATAGCAATATGTGTACTAAATGAGACATGGTAGTAATTATAGTAAAAACCACATAGCACTAAGTGAGACATTTTTGCACAATATTTCACATCCCACCTTGGACGTTGTCTATTAATTTTTCCATTTCTTACCATAGAGTAAAAATAATAATAATTAATAATCTCACTTTAGCCAAACACAGTTGACTAATGTATTGCGAAACATTGAGAGAATTGATAATTAAACAATTAATCTATTATTTGTTGAGGAGCAAGCAGACTCCTTTGTTCAATAATCATAGTAACGAAATATATCTATGTACTAATTATAGATTAATCAGAACATCCCTGATAAAAAGTAAAAGTAAAGTCTCATTTCCTCTGTTGGGCTTACTCCCGCTTCTTGCTTCTTACATCAATCAAAACCTTTGAGAGGCAGACATGTGTCGACGCCTGATGTGTGGTGAGACGATTGAGATTAATCCACCTAGAGGTGGTCTCATCTTTGACCTATAAATCATCTCATCGTACGGCCTTCGATAGAATTTCAAGAATGGTTGAAACGATTCACGACACTTATCAACCCGACTAATAGTGTGACCCTTTCCACCATCTTTCTTGAAGAACATAGCTGGAGATTGAAAAAAAGATGGCCTTATAGCCCTAGGATGATGAATTTCTGAATGATCAACCATATCTTTACTCTTTGTTGGCAAAGGTGTAGATGGGAAAAAACTCTTTTTCATGGGGCCCATATTGTTGTTGCCACGTGGCGTCCTGTCAATGGGTGATGCAAACGAGTAGGACCTAGCATTGAGTGGTGAGATGGCTGGGCCCATGTTGGTAGTGGGTCCCACTTTAGCTGATGAGGTGTCAGTTAAAGACAAGTACCATGGCTTCACAGAGTCAAAATGATGTGAGACAGTAAATGAGAATCTTGATGATGAACATGATCCAATTTTGCCATTTGAAGATATTGAAGAAGGATTGAATCTAAGTGATGCAGCTCTTGGATATGCAGTGAAGTCATTGAACTCTAATGATTCTTCAAAGTCAAGTGATGATACCACCATGGTCAATGGTGCTAAATCAACAAATGTCTTCACACCCTATAAAAATCGAAAAAGTATTAAGTTATAGGTACTGACAATACAATATACTCACTTAGTCTAGTCAAATACAAAGTAACTATAAACAAGTATTTCATAGCAAAGGTACGCCCAATACACCAACAACTCTAATCATATGAAAAGAGTTCAAGGTTCAATTTATGGAACTCTTGAAAAAATAAGATGAATCGAAATATAGCTACTACAAAACTAGGTACAAAGAACCAACCAGACTGATGACCTAGTGGATAGAAATCACTATAGGGTTGACCGAATCACTAATTTTGTCTCGAATATTTACTTTTTAATACAACGACTCAAACATTCACTCGATTAATCGCGCTTTTTACTAAATGAATAGAAGAAAATAGAAACTAGTAGTACCTTCCAAAGATAAGAGAAAAGTGAAGGAGGATCAATAACAAAAGCTTTGTGAAGTCTTCCAGGATAATAATCAGCAATAATTTTCAGTGAAGCCAATAAGATATTCATAAATGCTGAAGCGGACCTGAAAAGGCCTGCAAAATACAAAACAGTCCCCAATGATTTAATTGAGTCAAATGTACCCCTAAAATATTAAATAAAATATAATAATAATAAAGTGAAATAAAGCAAAAATTCAAATTCAACTGCATGCCATGTTTGATTTTTTTTCACCTTTTTTTTGAGTTCTGGAATCTGACAAGGTAAGAAAAAGTAGAATTATGGGCACTTTTGCATGACATTATTGAGTATTTCTATATGAAAATGACAATTTATACCCCTACATTTCTTAAACTAGAAAGCAACATCTCAAGGGCACTCCAGGCAAAGCATGAAAATATTTCAGAATCTTGCCTGCCTAAAAATGTAGAGGGTATTGCAGGCAAAAAATTGATTAGTTAATTAATTGCTCTTTAATTAAAAGTGATTAGGCGTGGCATTGGAAATTAAAAAGATCTGAAAGGGGGGGTTTTTGTATAAATTTTGTAAGAAAAAGTGTTTCTTCATTCATTTTTACTTGTCCACGTTTGGTTTGACACACACCTTTAAGAATAATAAATAAAATGAAAGTGTATAATATGGGTAAAATAGGTTTAAAAATACATTTTAAATTTTTTTAATTCAATAAATAAAAATAAATATCTATTTTTAGTATGAGAGGAGAGAAAATTATTTCAGTCTAAAATTTCTTGGAAAGACCTCAGAATATAGAATAGAATGTAACATTAAATGAAGCTCCCTAATAACAGAGAGAAAGCTGAGTTCTGATTTGTTATGTAAGAAAATACTTTATCAAATTACTAATCTACCCTCTCTTTTCAAATTCATTATGAGATAAACAAGGGTAATATTGTCATTGCAGGAAGGGAAAAAAGACTTACTGGCATCAAATAGAATAACAAATTGTTCAACACTTTTGGCCATGGTTTGAATTGCCACCTCCAATGTAAACACCAACAAACGAGTAAACCTAAAATAAGAAATTTAAAAAATGAATTAATTTTATCAAATCTCAATGGATAGTAACAATAACGTTACAATATATCGTATTCGTACAAATAAGGTACTTTCATTTTAAACTATTGAATCTTTAACTTTTAAGAGTTAAATCTTAATGAATCATAACAGCAACGTTATAGGACTTTATCGTATTCATATAGGTAAGATTAAAGTACTTATAAATGGTCAAATCTCAATGAAGCATAACAGTAACGTTACAATACTTTATCTTATTCGTAAAGATAAGATTAAGATACTTACATTCAAAAATATTGAATTATAACTTTTAAAGGTTAAATTTTAGTAGATCGTAACAATAATGTTACAATACTTTAACGTATTCGTACAGAGTACTTACAATTTCTGTGAATGCAATTTCTGGTAATCTTGCTTGATCCGGAAAATCTATAATTTCATCATTAAGAAAATCAACAATTATTAACAAAAAAAAAAAGTGTTTATAAGGTTAAATTTAAATAAGGAAATAATCAAATTCAAAAAAATTGAATAAAAAAAGTGAAAATTACCAGAACAGGTCTAGATTCATCATCATGACCAGAAACATAAGCTACCCCTTCAGCTAACTCAGCAGAAAATTCATCAGCAATAAGATGATCTGCAACATTTTTATATAAAAAAAAATAATTAAAATAAAGTGAGATAAAATAATTTTTTTACTCTTTTTAGGATGAATTTTACTTTAATCATAATATAGATTTTACGTACTTTAATAAACTCAAATCATTCAAAACTTTTTTTAAAAAAACATGAAAACAAGAGAGATTCTCTGTTTCTTTTTTTCTTCAGAAAAAACAAAAAGAGAAGACAAATTTATTTTCTTATTAACATTCATAATTAAAACTAAAATAAATAAATAAAAAATAATTACCAATTCCTAAAGAATCTCTCCAGTTAAGACAATTCCTCAAATGCTTAGCTGCTTTCTTCACATTTTCACCTTTCACTTTCAAAAATCTCTCCACACAAGCATTGTTACACAACTTCTCCTGTTCAACAACAACAAAAAATAAATCTTCAGTTATAATTCTTAGTTTTTTTTAATCGCATCGAAGCCAGACTAATCTAAATTCATCCATGTAGGGCCCACTAGTGAAGCAGTCACATTCACTACGCCACATTCTTTTGAGTCACTCATAACTCATCAAAATTGCTTTGTTGAAGAAAATTGAAAACTCAAAAAAAAAAAAAAAAAAAGAGGATTTTACGAGATAATAACTATTGATCATCTGAGAAATCAACAAATCGAGAAACGAAATTGCGTACCTGTTTAACAGAAAGAGGAGCTTGTTTTTTGAGAAGTTGAAGAACAGCTTGAACTCTTTCTATATCTTTGTGTTTTTCATTGTTGATTTGCTCTTTTTTTCCCATTTCTCAAAAATAAGACAAATTAAACACTACTACTACTTCTGTTTCGTCGTAGAAGAAGATTAATCGATCACGAAAAAAAAAAAGGAAATTATTGTGACAAAGATACTACTCTTCTTGTTTACGCAACCATTTTTGAATACAAAAAAAAAAAACAGAGAGATAAGTAGAGTGAAATATTATAAAAGAGAAATAGAGAGAGAGCCCGTATATATAGGCGTGATGGAAGCCGTTAAATGAAGGCTAAACAAATAGTCAACAATTTTCAATGACGGCTTGAAAGTGAGGCCTAACGGAAACCGTCGGCCCACTTCATTTTTATTTTAATTATAATTTATTAATGGTTTTATTTATTTATGGAATATAAGCATAGTTCAAATGAAAACAAAAAACAAGAATATTAGCAATAGGGAATGAATAGCTTGTTTGAGTTAGGTGATTGTAGCATTGATAAATAATTTTAAGTATTGAAATTAATTTTATTTTTTATAAATAATAACTTTTAAGGTATTGTTGAATTGTTTTTTTTTTCATAAAATGATTAAAGTATTTTAATTTTATTTTTTAAAATATATATATTAAGTAACGGACGTTATAACAGAATAAAAGTCATAATTGTGTTTAAATTACAAAATTTATTGGTGTATAAAGAAGAAAAAAGAATTTATGTGTTTAGTTTGACTAGATGTATTTAGACGTAAATTCGTCTTTGTTAAAGATTATCACGTAATTAATAACACTATGTGACGGTTATTTAGATTTAAATTACTTATTAATAGAGAATTTTTAAAATGTCTAGTTATTTTTGTATTGGAACTTTGAAAATGAAATCTTAAAAATAGGTTCAGAGTTCTTCACGGTCGGCTCAAAATATGACCGTTAAAACTATTTTAACGTTTCAAAATTTGCCCCAAACTTTAGAATGATCATTTTACCCTTGTTTGAAACTTTGTATGTTTTTGCATAAGTTTTGCAATTTATCTATTTATTATTTATCCATCTATTTATAGAAAATATCTATTTATTACGATTTTGATAACCAAATTTTCAGATCTCAAAAATATACCTCTACATTTCCTTTTGAGTTTTGACAGGCCTAAAAATGATTTGTTGGAATTATTTCAATATTTCAAGACTTCGCCTCAAATTTTTAATTTTATATACATAATAAAATCACCACAAATTTATATTTATCCTTTCTCTTTTTTTAGTTTCGGTTATGATTGGCTAAAATTGGGGTATTGAATCAACCTATACAATATCGATTGAGTTTTCCATTAACAAGCATGTTTGTTTGGTACAACTTAACTAATTTCATATATTATTATTATTTCATTCTTTATTAATGATATTATTTATTTATGAAACAAGCATAGTTCAAATGAAAAAAAATAAAAATATTAGCAATAGCTTATAAATAGCTCGTTTGAGTTAGGTAATTGTAGCATTGACAAACAATTTTAAGCATTGAATGCTTTTGAACAAGAATAGTTCAAATTTAAACAAAAAACAAGAATATAATATTACGAATAGCTTATGAATAACTTGTTTGAAATTTGAATTAGGCGATTGTAGCATTGATAAACAATTTTGAGCATTTAAATTAAATTCATAAATAAATTGTTTTTATAGTACTAAAATGACTAAAGTATTTTTAATTATATTTTTAAAAAATATATTAAAATCATGTAACGGACATTATAACATTATGTATAAATTACAAAATCTAGTGTATAAAGAAGAAGAAAATAGTTCACATGTTCGGTATGAATATATGTACTTGGATGTAAATTCATCTTTTTAGAGCTTAATCATAATAATAACACTAAGTGACCGTTAAGTAGATTTAAATGGCTAGTTAATAAAGAACTTAATAAAATAAAATAAAAATTCACGCAAACTTTACCAATTGTGTAAAATACATCTTTTTTTTTATACAGTTTATTGAGGATTGAATTGGTTCATGCGTATTGATCCAAAATTGAGAATTTTTTTTGTTTCAAATATCAATCTATTTATGTAATTTATCTATTTGTTATGATTTTGATAATCAATCTTCAAATCTAAAAAAAAAGCTTTATATTTCTTTCTGATCTACCCAAAATATATGATTCTTGGAACTGTTTTAACATTTAAATTTTGCCTCAATTTTTTGTATTTTATTTATTAAAAAAAATCACCACAAATTTAATATTTACCCTTTTCCCCTTTAGTTTTGGTGCTGAAATTAGGATTTTGAGTCCATCTATAATGAACGATTTGAGGTTTTACATATATAGAATTAACAAGTATGTAAATTTGGCACGATATAATATTTTTGATAGTTTTTAAAATTTATAGGTATAAGCCATGTTGATAGTTTAGGTTATTCTTCATAAGCCTCGCATAACTTCTATAAAAAAATATTGTTAACAAAATTATTATCCTCAGTCTTTAGCATCGAGAAATAAAAAATGTTATGAGATGGATTTGAGAAGTGGTTATATCATTAATCAATCTAATGCATTTGTTGGAATCCTTTGTATTACTAATTCACGAAAATTCAAGGTATTAGTAATACTATACACCTCAATACATAATAGACAATATTATACCTAGGTTAAAAAATTACACAAAACAAAAAACTAATAATATACAAATATAATACATATATTATTTTTTCTAATACACTCTATCGAATTGATCTAGAAAAAATAGCTTGACTCATTCTCTGGTGATCTTGCAATAAATATTGCAATTTCATAGGAATTTGTGGTGAGGGAATATGGTGCTCCATCGATCTCAAATTACTAATCGTATTTCTCTTTGAAGATAACTATTTTTAAAAATCGAAAAAGAATACTTTTAAAGAGCTTTAGTTTTTATTTATTTATTTATTGCGAAAGTATCAATTTTGGCAACTATTAATTGAAGAGCTAGCAACATTAAATACCCACTTTTGTTGGCAAATAAATTCTTTATACGACGGCCTAATAAATAATAAGAGAAGTACAGTTGAATTTAAGTTGAAGTAGCTTTCATCAACATTCTTTTTTCATTTCTAAATTTAGCTTCATATAATTATGTCCTAATTTTTGTACTATCTTTGAAATTTGTATGTATTTATAAATTTTGTGATTCTTGATTTGGCGAATGGGGTGGGGGAGAGTTGAGATAACCAACCAACTGAGCTAGATTCCTCTAAAACATAATTACATTTGCAAACTAAATATACTATTTTGTATCAAAAGAGATGTATATACTAAAGAATATGTGTATTTACTGGCTATTATTTTGAATGATGACTATTTATATTATTTTCTCGATTATAATTGCATGCACCAAATAGCAAGTGGTCTATATTTAAGGGATCTTAACATTTTTAGTCCACATTTGTGGCCATAGATGGTGTATAATCAGTATATAATTAGTGTGTATACACTTAATACATCGATTATGCATTATACATATATGCTAAAAGTTATTAAAAATAGAAAAATATTTTTGTTATGAGCTTTGTTGGGCTATTATGTAGGTACGTAAGAATTCCCATATTCCCATTGTAGTGTAAGTAATTCAATTTATTGACTCTTTCTTAATTATTTTGAATATTTTTAAATTAAATTCAATTTCTTGTACTTGTCCTAAATAATCTATCACCCTTCCTCACCCTATTATCTTAACTAGAACTTGTATACAATTTTTTAGAATAAAAGCATCGAATCCTCACCAGACACACGAATATAAGGAGAAGAGATTACAAAATAAAGAATCGAACTTTCATAAAAAAAAAGAAGAAGTTTCAAGTAGTCAATCAACTAATTCACTAATTGATTGTTACATGGACCTTTCAAACAGAATTTTGATTTGAGGCATTTAATAATGATAGATAAAAAAGTATGGCACTCATTCTGACTGCTGCTATATTTGTCTACTGTATAACTTTATTCTTAAAAAAAATACAGTAATAATAAAAATGTAGTTTGGTCCCTTTAGTGCCCAAAATGGTATCATAGCAATGGGACCAAAATGCAAAACAATATGAAACAACCCGTGAACGGATATTTTGGGATTTATTTACAATAAAATGTAAACCATAGTAATATTGTTGTTCTGGAAAAATTGTAAACTTCCTTGTTTTTATCCATTTTTATGATATACTCATTTTGTCTTATGAATTATTATTGTTTTAGGCTATAGTAGATTAGTAGTTAGCTATATTATTATGGATATCGTTTGCCCGTATATGTTTTTCTTTCTTATTTAAAATAGCAATAATTGTTACACTAAAACATGATCTACCTACTCAAATTAGAATAATTCATGTTTTGCTTTATTAGTCTTTTTGTTTGGGTTACTATTTATGATTTTCGTGTTTTTTTCTTCCAACTACCTTAATAGTGTCAAATGTCAATTAACAGTAATAAGATAAAGTTTTTTATTTGTAGTGAATCAATAATTTTGGGTGACAAAATGAGTCATTTAAAGTATTTGTTTGACCAAATTTTCATTAATTCACACCACGGCTCAATTATTTGGTCCAAGTATAGCGGAGTGAGAGTTGCGAAGTACAAATATATATATGTATATATATACGTTAACATTTGAAGTAGTTATTTTAAATTCACAACTCATAAAATTACGATTCTAGCTCCGCTTATGTTAATAAGTGATTATCCTTTTAATTGTGTCGATTGATGTGATTGTGATTACTCCAATTACAATCACGAAAAGACTTATCTTTATCATGTCGATCATATATGTCTTTTTAAACCCTTGACATGCATAGACTAAGTGAACGTGAATTTTAATAGGCATGCAATTGTTGGAAATCGCTACATAGTTAAAGATCGAGTTAGCTAACATTTTGAATGCATTTGACTTCTTTTTTAAATCCATCGAACCTCGCAATTTTAATTATTTGATCTACACCCTACAATTCAAACAAGAGTACTAATAATACTATATTACAAGTTCAAAATTGATAATAATTTCCTTATTACTTTAGCCATAAATAGTTTTTGTTTTGTTGGTTTGATGTAATTATGAAAAATATAAATTAAAAGAAACCACGTAAATACCAAGAAAAAAATTAATATGGTCACATAAATCCATAAGGCCATAAGTCAAAAGCTTTGATAAATGTATGTGAATTCCATAATACTAAAAATATTCTAACTCCGTCCTCATTACGTCGACGACCAATTTTTATTTTTATTTTTTAACACAAATGCATGTAGAGTCCTCCAACATTCTCCACGTGTAATATTTAATAAATTATGTCCTTTTTATCCATATTAAAATATTTTAAATTGTTATTTCCGCCCCCAAAGTTTTACTAATTGTCACTTTGGGTGAATTAATAATTAATTTGCAATCCTCGAAGTAGACAGCCACTCGACCGTTTTCGAAATGCCAAAGTCAAAATATTAATCTCATAAACTATTTTTTTAACCTAATGCAAAGTAAAAAAAAAAAAGGAATATTCGGTTATTTTTTTAATTAAAAGTAAAAATCGTTGCATGGTAAAAAATATTTAAGTGGGAATAAAGTGAACATTCAGTAAAAGTTGCTGAGTTTATACTTCCAAAGACGAAAATTATGTAATTAGCTTTATCGTGTTAATTAAAATAATATTATTTAAGTAGTTGTTTAGTGAATATTTCATTCGTTTGTCCTCATTCAAATATGTATTAGATTCTTTTTTGTTTTGCGTTCGTTGAAATTTCTTCATATGCATTATACTATAATATTATTAGCGTTTCCCAATTTAAGTACGAGAGTTAAAACATATTTGATTGATCTCCATTTAAACATTAATGGAAGAAAAATAATTTGAATCGATGACATAGATAAGAAAGAGTGAAGGTCGTGTATTAGGGTAGAAGGTTAGTAGGAATAAAGTGTTGACTTGTCTTGTGAAGGTTTAGTGTCTCTCGTAGGACTGGTCGTACCGTTTTAGTTCTTGTCATATATTATTATTTATTGTATTTCGATTATCAATCTGCTTTGTTGTTATTATTGTTTTTCTTTTCTTATTGATCGCTATGCTTTCTTTATCGTTTTCATCTTCTTTTACTTGAGTTTGATGCACTTGAGTCGAAGGTGTTTTGAAAACAACCTCTCTATCCATGAGGTAATGATAAGGTCTGCGTATACTCTATCTTCCTCAAACCCCAGTTTGTGAAATTTCACTGGATTTATTGTTGTTATTGTTATTGACAAAGAATGTAAGTTTTTTTTTTGAAATAACATGTGATTTTAGACATAGTACTATATACTTATATAGTTTATGTAGTTAATTTATTTATTTTTGGAAATTTGTGATCTTAATTAGATATTAAGTATAATATTTATTTGTCTATAAAAAAAAATCATTAAGAATAGCTAGAAAACTATAAAATTAATATTTTAAAAATTAAATTTTTTATTTTAAAACAGACTAATAAATAAAAAAGTATTGCATAAATGGAAACATAAAGATAAATATATTGACTTCTTAAAAATAAGATTGAATTTCCACTTTTATGTTAGCTTGCCCACCGTGAATTATAGCACTATTGAATTTTCATGATTTATAAATGTCGTCTAAGATTCATTCTTGTTCACATGAATCTCTTTTTCACGTGCCAAAGTGTACTAAAGTTTTGGATTTTTCTAAAAATAAAAATAAAATTCACCTAACCTAATTTGCACAAACATTATTTCAAAATTTGAACATCAATACCCACCCTCCCCCATCAACCTTCAATATATTTGTTTTTCTGCGCAACCCTATCCATTATCACCTAAAAATAATTCTCCACACCCCACAATCCACCAACTCACTACAAATTATAACTATATATCATATCATGATTTGAATCATTGCATTTTTAAAATTTAAAGTTAAACCAACTTATGCTTATCTTTGTGTGCTTGTAATATAACAACTCCCCCCTCCCCCCTCACCCTCTATTTTTTGTAAATTTAGCAGGTATATATGGACGACATCTTAGGTGAAGGGTGGTCTGAGTATATACACATTTTTCGTTAGAATATTATATGTGATGTGGAGATGTTAAATGTCAGCTATATTATGAGTTTATATTTAATTTTGCACAGTTTTTATCAAATTTCAGACTCTATCACCATATGTATGAATTGTATAATCAATGTGTATATTGATTATATATTATCATACACTGGATATATATCGACGATAGTTATAGTGTATTTCGCGTATAAGTGGGTGGAAGCGGGCTAAAAATATTAAGATTCCTCTATTAGTAACATCATTGGATTATTTTATTTTTATAAGAATAAAACATCAAGTACTAATATGTATAGACAAAAACATGAAATCCCCCACCTCCCTAAAAAAATAGGAAGTGATTAAAGAGGAAAATAGCCAAAATAGTTAGTAAGATTGTTTGTCCGTTTTAAGGTACAATTTCGATGAATCCAACAAAAAATATACAGATTAATAAGAACAGTACTGTATGAATCCAAAACACTCACTTACAGTTTACATTATAACTGTCAGTGATACTGTTTTAAAACCTTTGATCTACTGTTTTTTCTCCTCACATATGACATGTTCGTTTCAATTTATTTATTTTATTTTCTTTCTTAATCCAATAAAAAAGAACGTTGATCTCTTTCCTTTTTAACAATTTTTTAATTTCAACTTTCCGCATAACATGTTTAAGACCACAAAATTTAAAAATATTTTAGTATATTTGACATATTTTCTTAATTTAAAGTAACGAGATTTTAAAAGTGTCTTTTACTTTTTAAATTTCGTATCAAGTCAAAATATGACAAATAAATTGAAACGAAGGGAAGGGAGTACATATACTTGAATAGTCTCACTGACCACTCATGCATGCACACAAACAATGCCCCAATGATCATGCAGAATCTTTGCTTTTGAAAAAATTGAAAAATGAAAACAACAGGAAAACACAACATTATTAATTCTACATGATTAAATGAATTGAAAGAAAAAAATATGAAGGAAAAAAGAAGAAGATGAAGGTAAATATTGTTGGAAAAATATGAAAATTCAATTGAAATAAGAAAAGCTTTGATGTGATACCATTTTCCTTAAAATGTATATTATGCCTATATTAATTGGGATTCCACAATTCCATTCAAGATACAATAAAATCTACTATCCTATAATTATTTTTCTTGCATGCGTTATTTCAGAAAAGTCGTTATATTTATAAAATTTTCGATATATATATTTTTGCACGAACAAATACTTTAATTCAATTATAGACTCTCAAATCTTACAGACTATAAAGTAATTAAATATTTGCCGTCATTATATTTTTAATGTCAAAATTGCGGAGATTATTCAAGCAATCAAGAGATCATAATTTGAATCGTGTGTATTACAAATTTGAATTTAAAAGTAAGTGTTATCCGATTGGACTCACTTAATTATTTTCCACTTAAACAATATAAAAAATTAATAAATAAGTTTAGTGAAGGTCAAGTCTTTTTCTCTGTGGTGCATATAAGAAACTTTTTTTTATTTTGGTGAAATCTTATCAGCAAACAAAACTTTATGTGTTTTAATTTAATATTTTATAACTTTATTAGTGGGTACAGATAATCCAGTAGCATAAAATTTTGGAAGTAAAAGAAAAAAGTTAAAATTCAGTCCACTATCTTTTTGGTAGCAAATTGGGAAATATAGAATTAAAATAATAAAAAGTATTCTGCTTAATTCGATTTGCTCCTCTCTTTTTAAAAGCAAAAAAGTAAAACTTAATCATTATATCTAAAAGCAACAATGTTTCTTGGTTGAATATATATATAATTATAACTATAGCAAAAATAAGCTAGTTTGAAGTTTCTTTTCTGGAATATAGGTTTATCAAACGATCGAGGAATCTATAAGAAGATAATTTATTTATTTTTAAAAAATATTCTTCTGATAAAGTGGTCCAACAAATTCCGTGAATTTATCTGAAAAAGTATTCTTCCATTCAAATCTCATTACATTAGCTTAATCCTCCTTATTATCGTCTTCCGCCTCAATTTACGTAACATCATTTAAGTAGAAGGAATCGAATATATTTGAAATTTATGGTCTACAACAAATTTTTTCAGATATTTATTTGACTATGAATTATTTCATTAAAGAATAAAAAAAATTCAAAGATAAATTTATATAATTGTGACATATATTCTTTTTATGACAGACTTTTACGTATCTACTATACTAAAAATAGATGTCTACTTTATTTCTAATTTAAAAAATTAGAAAAATAATTTATCATTTATACCTATTTTTACCTGTATTATTTAGTACTACATTTATTTTCCGACATATAATAATAAAGGGTGATATAGTTAAAATATCTTGTTACTTGACTTATTATTTCTTAGAAAGTGTGTCAAGTACTTAAAAATGAATAAGGGCCTGTTTGAATTGGCTTTTGGCTTATGACTTATAAGCCAAAAGCCATAAGTTAGGATTTATAACTTATGGCTTTTGGCTTATTTTTGTTATTTTGGCTTTAAAATAAGTGCTTATAAACACTTTTTAACTTTATCCAAACACTTCAAAACTGCTTAAAAACTATTTTGGCTTAAAAGCACCTAAAATAAGTCAATTCAAACGGGCACTAAGTCATTATACATAAATGTACCATTTAACTTGGCTTCATAACTTCATTCCATGTTTATGCCCTTCAACTTTGGGTCACATGTAGATATTTAAACTTGTATAAAGTTGAACAAATAGACAAATGCGCCCTCCATGACATAATACACGTAAGATGGAAATTGCCATGTAGGATGCCGTATGACACGTGTGTCTATTTGTTTGACGTTATGCAAGTTGAAGTGTCTATCTGTGCACACTAAAAATTAGAAGGCATAAATATAAGCTAAGGTCAAATTAAAAAGTATATTTATGTGTTAATGCCAGAAAAATATGAACGGCATAGGAGTATTTTAATACAAGCATATTCTTAAGTTTAAAATACATTATGCTTGGATAATTTATGTATCCTCAAAGTCAAATATGTCAATAATTCAGCAGTTTTTTTGAATCTGAGTTGATTATAATTAGTTAGGATAATATAGTTAATTATAAGGGGAAAATAAAATAAAATAAAAAGTGAAGTGAATTGACATGATCTGTTAACGTTGAATAAAGTAACATCAAACGTGTCGAAGGACCATTCTTTTCAATTCTTTTGTATTAGACTTTTTTGTAACAAAATTCAGAAACATAACTTTTATGTTTGAAGATGAACTAGCTAAACACAACCGTTGTAAAAAAGAACAAATAAAAGAAAATAAATAAATAAAGGGATTAAAGTTTAAACGCATGCAAACTTTAGAAGCATGTTGATATGTATATTTATTTGCTAAATTTAAAATATTCTTTTTTGGAGTTAATTTAAAAAATTTAACATGAAGTTTTAAAATTATAGAAATGGAAATTTGTTATCTTAAATCTTAGATTAAGATGACTACTAAAATTCGTAATCAAGGTACAATAAAACAATTTGAGTTAAATTATTTAAAATTAACAAAAAAATATCATTATTTTAAACTGACTAATAAAAACATAGTGTCATAAAAAATGATACATATGGAATAATGTATAGATTTTGTCTTTTTGTTTGATTATTGATAAGCATATAGTTGATTAAAGTTAAATTTTGGATAAATTAATTATTTTCCTACCAGTTAGAATTACTACATTCAAGTAAAGTTATTTTCTTCGTAATGATGCATGCAAAATGCAACAATATAGAATTATGAAAAATAGCGTTAACTGGTCTTATACGAAATTTGAAATTTCATGACAATAAATATAGTAATTATTTCTCAATTACTGGGGTTGAAAAATGATTTTTTTGTTCGTTTTACTCTACAATTTTTATTTTATTTTTTGGGGGGAGGGGGGTTCCTCACGGATAATTGAACTCAAATATGTACATTACATAGTTCATTTTGGGGGGGGCGACACTCCCAACATTTTTTCATTTCTAGAGACTCGAAAAAAATTCAATGTCATAAAATTGCAAATTAATGTGAAACTGAGTACAATATCTTGTTTTGTATGGAAAATTTGAAATTTCATGATAATGATAATAATCATTTCTACCGCAGATGAAAAGTGATTATTTGTTCACTTTACTCTATAACGTACAAAGTTTGTTTGTTATTTGGTTTTTCTTTCGATGTTATGTACCCATATTGAGGGCTAACTGAATTTGAATATGTGCATTGCAGAGTTCATTTCTGGAGGCGATACTCCCAATAATTTTTTTTCATTCCTAGAGACTCAAAGACGAAATCTTCAATTAAAAATGGATAGGTTCAAACTATGCCACCACAATCCATGTTGATTACCCTACCAATTTAGTTAAAAGGGAAGCTCAATTGGTGCTCTATAGTCCATAGTATAAATAAGCCTTCCGTATAGATACACATTTTTATGAAATTATCATGCGAAAGATCACAATATATTAAAGTCATGATTTTGAGTCCTGGTATAGAGAAAATTCTTTTGGAAGTGCCCAAGCGCCTCCTCCAGAATGATTCCTGCAGTGCACGATGAGAACTTAATTCGAAGATTTAATGCGGATTTCAAACACCGAGCAGAAAAATAAAAAAAAGTATGATGTAATATGTAGTTATGTTTTATGTCATAATAAAGTATTTTCCACTTATATGTCCCTACATTCTGAATATATTTTGGATGATGTGGTTGACCCTATACATGCTAGAAAAATAGCCTCTCTTTTTTGGGCTTTCTTAGTTCACATGTTGTATAGAACCCAAAATCTCTGTCAAACTATGGTTCCACCAATAATGGGCCCATTTAAATTCTTCACAAATATAATAGTCTTTTAATCTTTTTTCTGCCATCAATTTTTTGTTATGTTATGATGTCTTTCATATCTTTTCTACTGTACTACTGACCCTTAATACTCAATGAAAGTTTGGGTTCTTTTAAGACTTGATAGAATTCAAATCCTAATCCAATTTCATGTTTTCCCCCTTTTAGAATATGTAATGACCTAGTGCTCGTGAAAGGTATCAGGTGCTAAGAATTTAATTGCACTTTATATCTATATCAAGCTAATAAATGTATTATGCATGTGGTATGCACTTATTTACTGAGTAAATACTTATCGATAACAAGTATTTGATGAATTAACTGAATTACGCATAAATTGATCCGGACTCTTCTGTCATAAAACAAAGTGTGAGCTGTCCAAGTATAAGTATGAAGCAAAATAATAATTACCTCTCAATTACAGGTCGACGTCGGCTATATAAATTCTTAGTGATTCAATTACTTCATTTACGCTTACCTCAATCAGGGATGGAGCCAGCCTTGGAGATACAAGTT
Source organism: Solanum acaule (assembly GCA_036250505.1). Lineage (NCBI taxonomy): Eukaryota > Viridiplantae > Streptophyta > Magnoliopsida > Solanales > Solanaceae > Solanum > Solanum acaule. The sequence goes on along the minus strand of JAJOOR010008828.1, from coordinate 6,410 downwards.
CGACAAAATCAAGTACAAGTCTTAAATTTATATATATATTTTTAATTTAATATGTATAAATAATTTATCCAAAACTTAATAAGTAGAAAAATAATTCTGATTCAAAACTCAACTAAAAATTCTTGATCCACCTCTAATCTCATTCAAATATTATATATCGATCTAGTTAGATAGAATTCAAATATTTCGGAACTACATAAAAAAGAGTAGTACAAACTTAAGCTTTTACTGTTAAATATTATATAATTCTTAAAAGCTTATAATCAAAGATTTATTAAAACTTTAATTCTCTAAACATACTATAACAAATTAAAGATCTAGGTGACAATAATATTATATGAGTCTTTATAGTTAAGATTTTATATCAATATCGCTAAAGGCTTAAACGATTCTAATAGTGTGATATTAACTCAATCGCCACTAAATATTTTTGAGATAATTTCTTTTGTCACTAGATATCTCTTAAGCAACAATAATCAAGCAATATAAAATGGAAACAAGTGAATTCTTTGTTTCCTCATGTTAGCAACTTCTTTTATAAAGTAATTACCACTAACATTTTATAATAAAAGCTACCTAACGTAATTAATTATATTTTATTAAAGTAGACAATCTTACAAGAGACATTTGGCCGTTGCCATGAAAGAGGGTAGTTAAAAGAGACAATCCTAATTAGTTGTCTCGAATAAATAAAGAAACAAAAAAGACAAAAAAAATTAGTGATCAGTGTTGTTCATAAAGCTATAGACATTTTTTTTTTTAAAAATAAACAGTTGATTGTCTTAGATTAAGTTTCAAATATCGTAATACCGAATAAGTTGATGCAATAAGTGGTATATATCCCATAAGAGAGGTTGTAGAAATTGATTCATTTTACCAACGTTTTCTTAGTCGAGCTAGCTCATCGTACCAGACTTGCCTAGGTGCAATTTAAATCTCATATGTGGCTTGAGAGTTATTGCATAAGAGCGGATTTACTCAGTGTGCTCTCGAAGGATAGTAACTGCGAGTTTCATGGGTCCAAAACCAAAAAATTCTAAATAAAACAAAGATGTTGATGTTAAATCGTACTACTTATTAGTCAAGATAATTAATTAAGAACCCCTTTTAACAAACAAAGGTAATGGAGTGTCTTTTTGGGTGCGATTAGACACCACATTATATATGCAGATGGTCCTATAAATTAATTGAAATATTTTGTAGGGAATTCGACAGTTGATGACTTGTGATTTTTTTTTTGTCAATTTTACAATAATTGTGTACATCATGTGAAGTTTGGTTTCCCCGCTACTAAAAAAATCACTATTTTCATTAAAAAATTTCACCGAGATATGTCCACAAATATTTTGATTGAATCATATTTTTACACAATCGTACGTAGAAAATTCTTTGATGATGGAATTTTTAGCATAAAGTTATTTTTTCTTTATTCATTTTTGTTGTTAAATTTTACATCGCAGCATAAAAGAAAATGAATTAACAGTAGTGTTCTGCTCTCTTGAATTATACTTTTTCCCTATTTTTTTTCCATAAATATTTTCCTCCTACTTATCACTTTGCAAAGTGAATTCAGAAAAGGAAAATTGACATAAATCTCACTATATTTAGGAGCTAATTACTTAGATATACTCTAGTTTATAATATTACAAATCTTATCAAATTTTGTTGCGTTCAGATACGTTTAGATATGTCTAGATACATGTATCTCAAAATATATGAGGTCAAAATTAAGTGTAGGCCGTTCTAGAACACTATATCAAAGTGGATTCACATGTATCTGGGATACATAACAAACCTCGCTCGCCACTTTCCCATGTATTTGAGATACCAAATACATGTGAATCACACTAGATACACATTAGATGCATGTATCTAGTGTGTATCTGGTGTAAAAAAAGTGTGTATCTGGAGTGATTCACATATATCTGTGATACATAACAAATTTTGTTCACCTCCCTCCCCATCTCATTGGCCTCTCTCCCAATTTTAATGTATCCAATAGTAAAATACATGTATCTAGGTGAATCTTCCTAATATATGGTAGCAAACTCTTAATTAGTCATAAGATACGTAATATTTTAAAAGTATAAATAGTAATAATATATATGACAGTAAAATATATCTATAGTTTCTCCTAAATATTTCCCTCCTACTTGTCACTTTGCAAAGTGAATTTAAGAAATATGGATTTGGACCATTCAAACGAAAAGCAGAACACCAAACAAATTTGAACTGGGCCTAAAATTTTGGTCTTATGCAAGATCCATGGGTTATTAGTAGGGCTTTGTACATAATTGTACACGTGACAATTTTTTTTAACAAAATGATCATATGTATATGTAATATATCCCGTAACATTTTAAATTTTTGGCTAAGACTTTAACCTTTATATATATATATATATATATAGTGCTAATTTTTTCTCTTTGGATAAGATCAATATTTCAGGAACCCAAGTCAAGCACAAATCTATTGTTTCAATTTTATAAAAAACCATATTTTGTAAATCTTATATTATTTTCACATGATGTGAAGCGTTGTCAAATTTACTAATATATCAAGGAATGCGTTTACTTTAATATAGTTGGTGCATATCTCATTTTACTCTAAAACTATGTGAAATATTAACCTCATGAAAAAAAAAATTCTTAAATATAAACACATATATATTTTAAAGTTGAAATTATTAAACATCTACCTAAAATAAATATATTGCTGATAATATTAGCTCCCATTTAGCCAACTCATGTTCACTTAATTGAAATATATTTTGAAAACAATGTTAATTTGTCATGCTATTAAGTACTTAATTGTTTGGAAATTTTGAAGATGATTTTTCAAGTTTAAAAAGAGGTAAACTAGTTTTTAAAGATTTTAATCTTTTACTCAAAAAATTTGATTTTCTTAAGTAAGATGTGTGTCCATTTCTTATTTCATCTTCAAAAATAATTTTTAACTACATTCACCCAAATATATCCAAAACGCAATCGAAGTATGAACAAAGAACTTTATAAGAACAATAGTTAATAACAACAACAACAACAACCACATCAACAACAATAGCAATAACAATGACAACAACAAATTATAAATTAAAAAAGACAATTGATCGAAAAACCACCGACGAACAAAATCACTTTATATGTAATAACCTGTTCCCGTTGTTATAGAAAAGCCAATGGGGAAAATTTTGGGTCGGAAAACTTTTTGTAGTATCTTGAGATTTTCCAACCTAGTCCAGATTTGGACGAAATCGGAGTCTTTAAAATCTAGGGAAATCTGGTAACAATTGGGTGATCCAATTGTTAATTTGATCACATGAGTGGATAGCTAAGACCTTAAGGAACCTATACTACTTTACGAAATTGATTTTCGGGCGAGTAGAACTCCTGAAATTGATCTTAGCGTGAACGGGTATTTTCTGAGTGTCATGGGAAGAAGGTGTGTTATGACATGAGAGTTTGGAATTCTTAAATCGACTCACTGGTCCCGTGCAAGCCGCTAAGGCGGGATTATTCCCGCCAGGGCGAGGCCGCTATAGTGGGGTGGGTATCGCTGTGGCGGGACAGTTGCGACTTAAAGTCGACAATAAACCCCAAAATCGTTTTATTCTGCAATTTTTGAACTTGAGAGCTAAGGAACGAACCCAGGGGTTTTCTTGACAGTTTTCCACCATTCTTGAGGCTAATGGTAAGATTTTCACTCCCCAAATCTATTTTTCGATCCGTAGAACGTAACCTAATGGGTAATTATCGATGGGAAAAGGTTTTGATCTGGAAATTATGGTGGAAAAATCCCTAATTTAGATATTGGGATCATGAGTTTGATCTAGGATTGATAGGATTTTTAATGATTCGGGTAATTAGTTATTGTTTATTGATTCCCGTGTTATATTGATCGTTTGTAGACCAAGAACAGCAAGCGGAACGAATCCGAAAAGCGAAGAATCAAGTTTCTTAGAGGATTCAAGCTTGTTTCGAGATAGGTGATGGTTGTGATTTCATGTTGTGTGATGTATGTTTGTTCTTGCTTCATTATAATACATGTATGTATGCGATGTTGCATTATTGATCACACTAATTGTAAATAAGGATAGATGAATGATGAATGCCATGAATCATAGCTTGATTGTATGATTATGAGAATGTACTTTGTGATTGTGATTGTGGCTTGCTGAATGGATCGGGTGTTGCATTCCGACACACTAACTTGGATCGGTAGCCACGTTTCGGCATAATTATGGGATCGGTTGCCACGTTCCGGCATAATCATTGCATCGGGTACCACGTTCCGGTATACTAACAGTTTGGGTTTGGGTTACATGAGAGGGCCAATGACTTGGTATAACTGTGGTATTTGAGAATTGTGAAACTGTTCGTTGTTCGTAAATGATGATGATATTGTATATGTTCGGTGTATGCATGTTATTGTATTGTTGTATTAACTTATGTATGTTGCATTTAGTGGGATAGCCGCGTGATCCTACCAGTATACTGTGGCTGTGTACTGATACTGCACTTGCTCTTTCTTTGTTGAGTACAGGGCATCTTCAGGTGGCTATTGACAGACCTCACTTAGAAAATCAGTGATTATTCGAATTCAAGGGTGAGCCAATTCTTCCGAGCTACCATGAGTTCTCTTTCTGTTTAGTCCATCTTATTCGGACTTAGACTAGTTCATTAGATATTCTTATGTTTAATTGGGTTGTACCCATTTTCCTTTAGACTTTTGGTTCATTGTTAGAGTTTTGGTACATTGACTTTCAGGTTCTAGGTGTAATAACCCGGTAGGTCATTTTTGAGAATTTTAGACTATTCGTTTAACTTGAATTAATTAACTGATGGGTAATTGTAGATAAATGACTTAATCGATAGTTAATGGGCTAAAGTGATAATTTATTTAAGATCCTATACCATTTAGCCTATATTTAATAAAATAAGTGAGTTAAATTTATCACTTTTAGTACATAATTAATTGAGAAAAGAAGTAAAAACGGGAAGAAGGAGCGGATAAGGGTTTTGGCATCGCAAGTTGCGAACTGCATCCAGGTGAGATTTCAAATTGGAACTCTTTAAATACGTAATGAATTGTAAATTCATGAAGCAATTAATATGTTTTCAAGGGGAGGATAAGGAGTAGCATATTGATTTTAGAAGCTATTGCTACTTTCAATTAATGTTGCTACACGTGGGTTCTTTCAATTTGGGGGACAAGTTTTAGTAGTTAATTGTTTTAGGTAATTATTGGAATGATTATAAGGTAGTCATAAGGTGATAGTGGGGTGATTGGCTCATATTGAAAGTATTGGAAATCTTTCATATAAGTTTGAATGATGTTACTGTACTTTAATTAATATACATGTTAGTCCACAGGTTGATTTTAGTGTTTCTCCAGATTCTTTATTATTATTATTATTATAACTATATTATGACAATAATTAAGTTGTAAAAGAAACAAAAGGTGAGGAAGAGAGAGTTGGATTGGTATATGCAGTGGGTTAGAGTAACAATCTGGAAAGTTGGAATTGTTTCAGATTAATTGTCAATGTTTCTTTCTTTTTTTTATATAAAGATGTTAGTGGAGCACTATGACACGTGATTGGCCACTAACAGCCTTACGATAGGGTAGTTATGAGGTTTATGTGATAATGATGAGTGGAATGGCAAATTTGACTCTACAAATTGTTTTCGGTCACTACTTTGGTTCGGTTCTTTTAAAAAAAAAATGTTTTTGTTATCACATTATAATTCCACGTTTTGATATATTGAGATAGGTAATTAAATATCGGGTGGATTATATTATATGAAAGCAATTAAGGTTGTAGTCTTAACCTTAGGCTTGATTTGAGAAATATGAGAGTTGGAATATTAATTGGCATAAAGATTAGGAACATGATTATAGATTTGAGTGAATTTTTGGGTATAGACTAGATGCATAGTAATATGAGTGTCGTTAGTTTTGAAATCTTATTGTGGTCATTTGTTTGAATAGATTGCTTTGAGTTGGAAGTTCAACGAAAGGGGAAGACTCAAGTTCCAGATTGAATTCTTGATTGATTGAGGCAAGTGGATTTCTAAACCCTTGTTAAGTGTATGGAATTCGTGTATTTCCTTGTGGTATGTGTTGGGGAGTAATGGGACTTGGTGATGGGTTGACTTGTCAATGTTGATTAATTCTAATGATGAAAAAGGGGTAATAAAAGGCAATGTGATTAATTGTTTGTGTGTGATGTGTTGAGAATGGTTTGAAAGGCTTGTTGAATCATTATTGATGTTGTATCATGATTGTGTTGTTGTGAATTGTGCAATGTTTTGAAAATGGTCATCTCCTCATTATTTGTGTGAACATGTCATTTGCATTGTTCTGAGACATGGTTGTGACAAGTGTTATGTGAATTGAGAAAGAATAAG
>JAJOOR010008827.1:0-17184 GCA_036250505.1 Solanum acaule | reverse complement strand
CTCCTTATAAACAACTTCATTCTAATGGCCTCATCTTTCCCCACTCCAACTAACTTGTCACAATATGACCTTAAATGAGCTCGAGGATTTCCCTTCCCATCAAATACATCAAATTTTGGTACCTTATACCCCACGGGTAATTCAACATCGGGATGAACACATAAATCCTCATATTCAAGACCTTCAACCCCCTTATGGACTTGGATACTTTTGAAAGCTTCCTTCAAATTACGAATCTCCCTTGCTACATTGTCATCTGTTCTTGACCTTGCTTCTTTCTCCATCTCATCATATGGATCGACTTCTGGCATAGTTGGTATTGGATTAAGGAAAGGTTGAGCTTTCACTACATATACTTGAGGCACATATTGGACGTTAGGGATTGCAGTGTGTGCCACCGGTACATGTTGGGTTGCTTGGTATATTTGGGTAGGTAAGGTGGTTTGGGTGAGCGGGGTAGTTTGGGTAAGTGAGTTAGTTTGGATGACTGGAGTTTGGGTAAGTGAAGTTTGGGGCGCATATGAGGTAGTGAAGGGTAAAGGGTTGGCTTGTTGCGGATTGTTTTGTGGAAAGTTGGGTTGTTGAGGGTTGGTGGATTATTTGGAAGCAGTTGGATTGGTCTTGTGAAGGGAAGGGTTTGGTGGAAAGTATTGAGGAGTAGGCGAGTCAACATGTGGAAAAAGAGGCGGAATAGCTGTGTTTGTTCCATGCTCGGGAAGTGGCGTGTTCAAAGTGATGAACAAATTGGTGAGGTTTCGAAGTCGATCAATCTCACTTTGCATATTGGCCATTTTTTGCATCAAATTAGCAATGTGTTCATCATAAGGGATTGGTTCCCTTCCTTCCGAAGTATCGGGTTCATCTCTCAGGAGAGTGACAAGCCCCAAACCATTTTGATCAGACGCACCTAAATCAGTCATGTCTGCACATGCTTTTGATCTCGTAAAGTATGGATGATCCGCCAGTTCGTAGTCAACGCAAATCAACCTTTGGGGAGAATAAATCAAAAGAAAGAAAAACTTCAAAAAGAGAGAAATACTAGTATCAAGTGGGTGATTGTTGTTTCAATGATATTAATAATTAGGCAGATAATTAAATAATAACAATAAATAAATAGAGAATAAGCATGTATTACGCAACAAATAAATCACATAACAAAATAATAAACAAAATATTCAAAAGAAAATGCATCCTAATATGCACGGGACCTCTTTTTGCCAAAGGTGGGCCTAAATGTCAAACATAACGTGATTATGATAGATTGATCCAAGCTATTAATTTGTGACAACTCGAGTTTTGGGAAACAAAAGACCAAGTTTTCATTAATACAAAAAAGAAGAAGGAAAGTACAACGAAGAAACAAAAAAAAATACATAAAAGATGACATAATATAAAGACAAATCTAAGACTTGGCCTAAATTTGCTATCAATCACGCTGGTGGAGGAAATGAAGATGATGCTCCCACGTTGCTAGGTCCTGCTCCCGCATATTCCAAATATCGCATTATATTTTTCATTTGAGCCCACATTTCAGGAGTAACTATTTTGGTTCCAAGACGAGAATGTCTTATCCAGATTGTCGTTCCAATATCCTCAAAACCTTGCTCACCTTCTGGACTTATGCTATTGCGATCTTCTCGAAACCATACCTGGTATTCTGGAATTTCCTTTTCAGGCCCATTTCTGATATCTATCGTGAAGATATTGTCCCACTCATGAAGAATCTCTCTGGATCTAGGGACTTCAAAGTTTGGTTCAAAGGAAATTTCAGAATTCCCCATATTTGCTCGAAGAGGAATTACTTGTGCTTGACCAAACTGTTGAAGCACGCGCTCCGAAGCATATGGCTGGAGACCTTTCAACCCAATAAGCTCAAAATAATAAAACCTTCTACTTATATAGGCAGGGGAACGTGGGAGTAATGGATATTTCCACTGAATTTGGTCACTAGTGCGGTGGGCCAGAAACTTATACCAATCATCAGTACTAACCGGATACACAAACTCTTTCATCCTATCGTAAAAACTGTTAATATGATTTGTGTTACTAAAACATACGCCATCCATGTTTTTACGTTGGTGAAAATGTTCCATTGCCCACATTTGTAAAAGAAGATTGCAACCTTCAAAGAAGTTTTATTCCCCTCTTTTACATTTCCCAAGAGCTCGAAATATTTCTGCTAAAATCATGGGAACCACAGTGAGTTCTTCGCCATCTACTCCCTCAAAAAGTACTCGAGACACAAAACATATGCAAGTGCTAATGTATCCGTGTTCTCGTGGGAATACCAAAGTCCCTAGTAAAGCCATAACAAATGCAATAGGACATCTAACTTGCCAATGAACTTGAGTACAAGAGAATTCTTTCCTAAACAGCTTGTAACTATCCGGGCATCCATACCTCTCATATAAGTAGTCCAAAGAAACCCAATTATTTTCGAAGCACCGAAGTTTCTTTTCATTTTTCAACCCTAAGTAGCGAAGGAATTTCTTCCCTGGTTGACTGTGTGGAATAATTTGACCCATTCTTTGATACTTCAAACTGGTGAAATAGAGGATTTCCTCCAATGTAGGTGTTAGTTCAAAGTCTTTGAATGAGAACACAACACGGTCTGGATCCCAAAACTGAATTAGTGCTCTAATCACATGTTTATCGGGGGTGATTTTGAATAGCAGAGGGAGGCACCCCAACCTTCTTGTAATCGCTAGTTTCTCAGTTGGAGTGAAATTTTCCTACCATGTCCTCAATTTGTGCGGGAAACCCTCGACCATCCTAACTTTGGGCACTTGGGGGACTGAACTTATCCTACATTACAAATCGAAATAAAATGAACACATAAATTCCAAACTCACTATGTCAAAATTAGGCTTGGATCTCTCTATCATTATCACATTGCACAAAAAATGCTTGTTGGTCGTTGGATCGTGAAACCCGTCGACAAAAGGGTGGATTTCTTAAATGTGGATTCGATACCCGAGATTGATCCACCTAAGGTGAATGCATGCATGACTTAAATTAAGGGGTGGTTTAGCTCTATATTATGTTTTCTAAGATTTGACTTACTAGACACAAGGTTACCGAGTGGACAACTCGAGTGAGGAGGCTGCGCAGTCACACGAAAAATGATCCGGACACCCCGCGCATATGCCAACTCTCCTAACTTTTGGGATTTTGAAAGAAATTTGCGGGTGCGCAAAACACACCTCGCGTGTATGTGTGATTGTTTGAAATTTCCAGAATTAGAGTAAGTATGAACGAAATGACAGTTTATAAAGCAGTAACAAATATACAATTTATATAAATCAGTAACAAATAGACATTTTAGATAAACAATAACAAATAAATAGTTTATATCACATAAACACGAAAAATAAAGCATTAGGCATGTAAAATAAAGCAAGCAAGTAAGCATATGCTAAAACCTTAATAATTAATCTAAATCTGTTATGGTTAGAACCTATTAATTCCCCAGTGAAGTCGCCAAGCTGTTATACCCCATTTTAACTCGAGATCAAAACGTGTACAACATATTAGTGATTTCCAAATTATTAACTAACTTAAGAAGTCGCCACCTAATTAATTATGGTGAATTAGGACACCTAAATATTTAACTAAGTAATACTAAAATTGACTTCAATTAAGGTCTACTAAACCTATGTGATTCTAGGTAAGAGTTCTAATTATCCTAAAGGAAAGGGATAAGACATCCTCTAAGATCAGTTAAAAACTGTTAACCGGCCAAACTTAGGTTATTTAATTTTAAAGGAAGTGAATACTAAAAGAATCAGAAAAGTCAAGTAAGAAAGTTGGAAAACATTTCAACATTTGAAAATTCTTTTATATTTATATTTAAAATGATGGAGATTTAAGAAAGGATAATTTGTCTAAACCAATTTGTTGTTGATCCATAATATGTGATTAAAAGATATAGTATAAAAACTTTTATTCATGAATTCATAAGATGTTTCCTTTTTGAAAAAAAAAATAATTACGACAAAACATGATTTATTTATTTTGTTTGTTTTTAAAAGGGTCACTGCCAAGTTGAATAAAATTAATGAAAAACTAGTGGGTTTAAAATGATATAAAAGAAATGTTTTTTTTTTTAAAAAAAGAGGAAAACCTTAAACAAAATAACAACTAAATCATAATAATAATAATTAAAAAAAAATGAAAAAGAAAAAAATAAGCTAACCCCACCCCAAAAGCACAGCAAAGCAAACAAAGTGCAAAAGATATAGCAAGACACAAGTTCACAAACAAGCCAAAACAAACACATCATAATAACGACTAGAATTAAAAAAAAAAATATTTTTTCTAGATTTCTTCGCTCGTCTTCTTTAACTTTAGCTCGAATCCAATTCGAGGGAGCGAGAGAGGGAAATAAAGGGGAAGTGCATATTCCAAGTTTAGCGATGGAAAGAGGATATGTCGTAGTGAGAGTCTCTCAAAGGAACTCCAAGTTCATGCAAAGAAAGTAAAAAAAATAAAAAATAAAGAAGAGTTAGTAAGACAAATCAACAATGCTCAATATCAAATAAACTAGATATAAAATTGGGTTAAATGACACAATATCTTACTATTCAAAACATTAAATCACACAAATGCGGAACAAATTCAAAGCCACTACTAAAAACAACTTTTAAAGCATAAGAATAATAGACAAATCTTTTCATATTTAAGCTACAAAAGTACTACTCATTAGAGGTTTGAACAATAATAAAAATTACGACATAAGCTTTCCGGTTATAAAAATGCCACACACACACACACACACACATATTTATATACTAACAAAGTAGGAGAGGAAAACTTCAACTTATGTTGTGTATATATTTAAAAAAAAATGAGAAAGCTATAGGTAAGGAAAGCGATGTGCTTTTACAAGCATAAATCCATATTTTAATTAGGGAAAGACACATAATCTGCACATTATATATATAGTAAGCTAAACTAAGAAAAGTAATAGTCATATCTTTTAATATCTTTTAAGCATGTTTCTACCTAAAAAACGAACATAAAACTGCCAAGTTCTCACATGACTTAAACTTAACATAATATCTTTTAACCTTACTTACTATTATAGCCCAACGAACAAAGATTACTCTTGACCCATAACTTTCTCAAAAAAAAATAAAAAAAATAAAATTGGCATAACAAAAGCAGAACTAGAGGAGAAAGGACGCAAATATCACCTGCTATGGGGCAGTGAACTGAGTCGTCTTCGATCAAGAATCTACGCTCGTTCTTCCAACAAAGTCAAACAAAAGAGAAAGTAAAGTAGGAGATATTGAAATGTAAAAAAAAAAGTGGTATTCTTTTGAATATTCAAGTCTTTTTCGTGATCTCTTTTGCCAGCCAAAAACCCTCCTTCCAATTGAAGATATATGAGAGTATTTATAGAAAGAAAAAATAGAGCTCAGAGCTTAGAGTTTGAGCGGTATTTATTTTGAAATTCAAATTTGTCTTGGTTGAAGAAAAATCACATGAAGATCTTGGACTCCGTAAATCAAGTTGTTTTATCAGTGAACTTCTGCCCCAAAGAATCAAAAACCAAAAAGTTATTTGGCTTCTTGTGTTGACTAAATTGTTGAATATGAGTGTGAAGGAAATTTTGAACGTTAGGATATGCTATAACACAGTGAATGGATGAAATTTGCTCAAAAGGTTGGACAAAGACTATCCATAGTTATGGTGCTACCTACCATGGTTGAAAATGGAATGAGGGGTGGGGTATGGCTGCTAGAGTTTATGAATAGGGTTAAATTGACATGTTAGAGGAAATGGGTCCGTTCAATTGAGTAGTTGGGCTGCTACATTTTGAGCAAAAAATATGGGCTGCATTTGGATAGCCAAATTGCTGAATATTTAAACTTGTAAATGGGCTGGAACATAGCTAAATTGTTGGAGCATTTTGGGCTTTTTTTTTCTTTAAATTAATTTATTTGAGCTGCTAACTTAATAGCTAAAACCATAAATATGATACTATAGGATGACAAATACTAATTTACAAAATAAAATTATAAAAATATAGATGCAAAATATGAACTTAAAATTACTTTAATAAGTGCGAAACTTGAAATAAAGCAATGAAAAATTGATTATTTAATAAAAGAGTGTGAAAAGTGATAATAATAATAATAATAATAATAATTTTAATAATAGAATATAAAATTTGTCAGATAAGTAGTTATAGTAGTAAAAATAGTTGTCAAAAAGATAATTTTATATATCATTAATTTTGAAGCTTTAAAACAATAAATTAGAAGAAATGAGGGTCAAAATTGTGTGTCAACAACTTGTCCCTCTTTGACCAGAGACAATGTAAGAGTTTTTGGGAAAAGAAGTTGACGTAATAGCCAATTTTGTCCCGACCAACAAATGCAACCTTAGAGGCGAAAAAGATAGGGGTATTAGATAAATTATGAGGCAGAGGATCTTGAAAATAAGGTACGCACGAGCTTACAAAGTTTGCCCCGGTGTTAAATTATGATGTTACTGGTTAGTGTGATTGAGGAGAGTATTTGACAGTGGAGTCGAGCAGAGGGAATTATGATGTTACTGGTTAGTGTGATTGAGGAGAGTATTTGAGAGTGGAGTCGAGTAGAGTTCGAGGTAGACCTTTGACCTTTGTTGGTAAGCTAAACTTTCTCAACAAATTGCTCCAGTTCACTGCTTAGATAAAGTTCCACGTTGTGCTAAAGCTCCTGCAGAACTCAAACTTTGACAAAACAGTTAATAATATTAAACATAAAGCATGGTGCGATAAACACATGGAAATAACACCTCCTGGATGTGAATTTATGAAAATGCGGCCTTGCAAGCCGAAATGATTTAATGAGATAAAATCTTGCAAAGTTTATGGAAAGAAAGAAAAAAAAAAGGTTTAAGGCCGATGATTCATGAGGAATGGTGCTTTTCAGTGATGATTAATGAAAATGAGGCCTTAACCAAATAAATTCTGGATATGAGGCTTTTAGCCAAATGATTTAAGAATGAGACTTTTTAAGCCTGGTGATTTATGAAAAAGAAGTCTTTGAAAGCAACGCATTTTGGTAAAGCATTTGTGCAGTATATTTGAAAGCATCTGTGCAATCAACTGAAAGCATTTGTGCAATGCATTAGAAAAGCGATAAAGCCATGTAGGATTCCTTTTAAATACTTGAAAGTATTTATGCATTTGAGAATATGCATTTGTGCGAAATATAAAGTATTTGAAAATATTTAGAAGCATTTGTGAAGTGCGTTTGAAAATAATTGAAGGCATTTGTGCAGTGCATTTGAAAATATGCATTTGTGTGAAGCATTTGTGCGATGCATTTGAAAATATCTAAAAGCATTTGTGCAGTGCATTTAAAGTATTTGAAAGCATGCATGCAGAACATCTGAAAGCATTTGTGCGGTGCATTTGAAAATATTTGAAAGCATTTATGCGGAACATCTGAAAGCATTTGTGCAATGCGCTTGAGAATATTTGAAAGCATTTATGCAGTGCATTTAAAAGTATTTATGCAGAGCAAAACTTTATGCAATGCTTTTAAATAATATTTGTGTATCAACACATTTTAAAACCTTTGTAATGCTTTATTTATAAGTTTCGTATCATAAATTTATGAGTAAGTAATTCAAACCACCCAATCATATAGAATTTTCGATTTTATAGGCGTTATTCACTTCTCAGCTTCTGCTAATAGGACAAACATGCACTCAAAGAAAATTTATAAGTTTTGGGGGAGATTGATTTGCATTGACTTTGAAGGTTTGACTCTTCATACTTCTTTCTTCCCGCTTTGCTTGGACTTGTAACTATCGTCTATTATAAATCTTGGTTAATGAATAACAAGGAAAATAAATAACAAGAAAACATTTAATTGAAAATCATTTTTTAAAAATAAGATAAAATAATATACGCATATAGTAATAAAGAATTTCTGTCGAACTTCAAATTATGACATGTCGTGAGACAAAGCGAACGTCCTTTATCTGAAGTCTTTGTTCTGTCGGGTGATTTGATTGACCATATACTCTTCAAATCTCTTGTTATCTTCTAGCAATGACTCCCTTAAAATCTATCCCAGTTTTTGGTGAAAAGGATATGTTGTCCTTTGGTCATGATAATACTGAACCTTCTATAGGATGCACATTATTCTATCAAGGAACCATCACCAAACATAACCTAAGGACACGATTAAAATTGAAATAAAGGGGCCGAACCCTCCTCGAGTTTCCTACGTATCCGAACAGAATCAGGCCATACGTAATTTGCTACACAAAGAAATGGAGAAATGAAAAAAAATTCTAATAAAGTGACCGAAGCCAATATAGGCCGCCTACGTATCCTACCAAGGGCATCAGGCCAAGCGTAGTTCATATTACATAGAATTTTTTTTTTGCAAAACCTACTAAAAGACCAAATTCGATGTGGATTCCTACGTATCCCGCCATGGGAATCAGGTCAAGACGTAGTTCCAATACATGACAAAAAGATTACAAGAAAATGAAATAGAAACCTCTAGATGTAGTATCTCTTAACCGCATCTTCATTGATAGCTTTTGGCCATATCTTGCCATCCATTTCTGCTAGAATCAAAGCTCCTCCAGTCAGTACTCAATGAATTATGTAAGGTCCTTGCCAATTAGGTGCAAACTTTCCCTTAGCTTCATCTTGGTGCGGGAATATTCTCTTCAACACCAATTGTCCCGGTTCAAATTGTCTCAATCTTACTTTCTTGTTGAAAGCTTTGGCCATCCTGTGTCGATAAAGTTGCCCGTGACAAACTGCATTCATTCTTTTTTCATCAATGAGCATCAATTATTCATACCGGTTTTGCGCCACTTGGCATCACTTAACTCGGCTTCTTGGATGATCCTCAGAGATGGTATCTCAACTTCCATTGGTAACATTGCTTCTGTTCCATAAACCAAAAGATAAGGTGTTGCCCCAGTCGAAGTCTTGATTGTGGTGCGGTAGCCAAGAAGGGCAAAGGACAAACTCTCATGCCAATGCTTGTAGTTATCAGTCATTTTCCGCAATATCCTCTTGATATTTTTGTTGGCGGCCTCAACTGCTCCATTCATCTGAGGTCGATAAGGAGTGGAATTGCGGTGAATAATTTTGAACTTCTCGCATATCTCATGCATCAAGCCACTATTGAGATTAGCTCCATTATGTGTAATAATTGACTCGGGGATCCCAAATCTACAAATGATGTTATTGCGAACAAAATCTGTCACCACTTTCTTTGTCACAGACTTGTATGAAGATGCTTCTACCTACTTTGTGAAGTAATCAATAGGTACCAGAATGAACCTATGTCCATTTGAGGCGGCTGACTCAATTGGTCCAATGACATCCATTCCCCAAGCTGCAAATGGCCAAGGAGAACTCGTCACATTTAGCTCATTCGGTAGAACCCGAATCAAATCACCATGAATCTGACATTGATGACACTTTCTCACAAAATGGATGTAGTCTGTTTCCATGGTCATCCAAAAATATCAAGCTCGTAGAATCTTCTTTGCCAAAGTGAAACCATTCATGTGCGGCCCACATGTACCCCCATGTATTTCTTCAATCAACTTGCTTGCCTCTTGAGTGTTAACACATCTTAACAATCCCAAATCTAGAGTCCTCCTATAAAGGATTTCTCCACTTAGGAAAAAGTGATTTGCGAGTCTCCGAAGCGTCCTTTTTTGAACATTGTTTTCTCCTTCTGGATAGTCTCCTTCTCAGAGATACCTCTTAATGTCATAGTACCAAGGTTGTCCATCCGGTTTTTCATCTACATGGAAACAATAGGCTGGCTGATCCTGCACATTGACCTTGATTGGATCTATATAGTTCTTGTCTGGATGTTGAATCATAGAAGCCAGGGTTGCCAACGCATTTGCAAACTCGTTCTGAGCTCGAGGTATATGTGTGAATTCTATCTTGACAAATTTCTTGCACAATTCTTTCACACACAACAAATATGGGAGTATCTTCACTTTCTTGGTGCTCCATTCGCCTTGAACCTGATGAATCAATAAGTCGGAATCACATATAACCAACAATTCTTGTATATTCATGTCAACAACCATTTTAAGCCCAAGAATACAAGCCTCGTACTCCGCCATATTATTTGTGCATAAGAATCTGAACTTTGTTGAGATAGGATAATGTTGACCTGATTCTGAAATCAACACTGCTCCAGCATCGACTCCTTTGGAATTTGCAGCACCATCAAAAAACATTCTCCACCCGGGATATTCTTCGGAAATATCCTCTCCAATAAATAAAACCTCTTCATCAGGGAAATAAGTTTTAAGAGGCATGTACTCTTCGTCCACGGGATTTTCAGCGAGATGATCAGCTAGCGCTTGTCCCTTGATGGCCTTTTGAGTGACATAAACAATGTCGAATTCACATAGCAAAATTTGCCACTTCGCCAACCTTCCAGTGGGCATAGGCTTCTGAAATATATACTTGAGTGGATCCATCCTTGAGATGAGAAAAGTGGTATATGCACATAAATAATGTCTTAACTTTTGTGCAACCCAAGTCAAAGCACAACAAGTGCGTTCCAATAAAGTATACCGAGCTTCATAAGGAGTGAACTTTTTGCTTAAGTAATATATAACTTGCTCCTTCTTTCCAGTTTCGTCATGTTGTCCCAGCACACATCCAAATGCATTGTCAGACACTGACAAATACAACAACAATGGTCTTCCAGATTCTGGGGGCACCAAGACTGGTGGACTAGATAAATACTCTTTGATTTTGTCAAAAGCTTTCTGACAATCTTCCATCCATTTGGTTGCAGCATCTTTCCTCAGCAACTTGAAGATTGGCTCGCAAATTACAGTGGATTATGCAATGAATCGACTAATGTAATTGAGGCGACCAAGAAAACTCATTACATCCTTTCGGCTCTTTGGAGGAGGCAAGTCTTGAATAGCCTTTATCTTTGAAGGATCCAGCTCTATCCCTTTCCTACTCACGATGAAACCCAACAGCTTCCCGGCAGGGACACCAAATGCACACTTTGCGGGATTTAACTTCAGATTGTATCACCTTAATCTGTCAAAGAACTTCTTCAAATCTGTTATATGATCTGAGCTCTTCCGTGACTTGATGATGACATCATCCACATAGACTTCAATCTCCTTATGGATCATATCATGAAATATAGTAGTCATAGCTCTCATATATGTTGCCCCTGCATTCTTGAGTCCAAAAGGCATTACCCGGTAACAATATACTCCCCAAGGCGTGATGAATGCGATTTTCTCTGCATCTTCTTCGTCCATTAGAATCTGATGATATCCTGCAAAACAATTAACAAATGACTGTAACTCATGCTTTGCACAATTATCAATAAGTATGTGAATATTTGGGAGAGGAAAATCATCCTTCGGGCTAGCCTTGTTGAGATCTTGATAATCTACGCATACTCTGATTTTTCCATCTTTCTTTGGCACTGGTACTATGTTGGCCAACCACGTGGGATACTTGGTGACCCGGATGACATTGACATCAAATTGCTTGGAGACTTCTTCCTTAACCTTTAAACTCAAATTAGGCTTGATCTTTCTCGGCTTTTGCTTTACTGGGGGGCAACAGGGATCAATTGGCAACCTGTGTGAAACAATATCCGTGCTTAGACCCGGCATATCATCATAAGACCATGCAAACACATCCATGTATTGTCTCAAAAGATCAATAAGTTCTTTTCTTTGGGACGGAGTCAAATGGACACTAATTTTTGTTTCCCTCACCAATTCTGCTGAATTTCCCAAATTTATCGTCTCAGTTTCATCCAAATTTGGTTTTTCTTTATTCTCAAAATGTTCAAACTCCTTAGTCAACTCTCCAGGCTGCACATCTTCTTCATATTTTGCAAAAGTTTGTTCACTGTTCGGGGTTTGTTCACTCGTTTCATTACATGTCACATTCTCGGCATTGACAAATTTATTAGTTTGCTTGCTGAAAGAGAGAAAAGAAATAAAAATAAAATAAATAATCAAGGACAAATTTTAAAATTTAAAGCAGAAAAAAAAGGTAACATAGATTTGGCATTTAAGCTTTCAAAAGATGGAGGCAAAACACGTCAAATTCAAAAACATGATTCAGGCCTCAATTTGAATCATGTTGTTTTGTTAATTCTAATACAATCATCTACGAAGATTCCCAGAGAACCGGGGACGGGTTACAAGTCCAATTGTTCAAAGCATCTCCAGGCATAGCATCCCATATGGTCGGGGCCTCGGTGCGGTCCTCCAAAATCATATTGCATTCAGCTTCTTCAAAGAACAAGTTTTTGAGTCCTTCTGTGAGGTTATCTTCAACAACTTCTTCTAATCCTTGTGCAGCAAATGCCTTGGAAAATGACTGAATCAAGGGCGGGATAGGTTGTGGTAAGGGAATGTCACTTTTCCTTTCGAGATTAGCCGATGAGATTTCTTCAGAAGTAGGTTCGTATCCAAGACCAAAGGTGTATTTCTGACCAGGCAATTGAATTGGTTCCACTATTCCATCCAATTTCGCTCCAAGACCTTGACTCGGGATAAAACCATTCTTCAACATTTCCCAAGCCACCATCATAAGCACACGTGGCAAATTTGCCTTTCCAATTTGAGTAGCACACACAATTTCCCTAATATGGAATACAGACCCATCCAACTCTTCCATACTTTCAATAACATGGACTGAATTTTCAGGATATATTGAGTTGTTACCTTCTCCATGAACAACAATTTCATGATGGTTCCAAACAAATTTCAAGGTCTGGTGCAAAGTGGAAGGGACCACACCAGCCATATGAATCCATGGCCTTCCAAGTAATAAATTATAACTAGCAGATATATCCAACACTTGGAATTCCACAATGAACTCCACAGGTCCAATTTGCAATGGCAAATCGATTTCTCCAATGACTCTCCTTTGTGTCTCATCAAAGCCTCTAACCCTTACATGACTTTCACGAATCTTTCCAATGTCGATTCCCAAAGCTCGAAGAGTAGTGAAAGGGCATATGTTAACAACTGAAACATTATCAATCAGAACTCTTGAAATAAACTTATCCTTACATCTGACAGTAATGTTCAACGCTTTGTTATGTCCCAAACCTTCAGGCAACAACTCATCTTCATGAAAGGTGACAGAAAAGTTCTCACTAGTGGTCTCAGCTGGAACATAAGCTTCATTTAAAACCTTCACCAAAGCGTTCCTATGAGTTGCAAAATTCATCAGTAAGGCCATTAAGGAAATTTGAGCAGGAGTTTTCTTCAGCTGTTCAACAACTGAATATTTCTTAGTTGACATCTTCCTCCAGAAATCTTCCACTTCAGCCTCTGTCACAACCCTTTTTTGGTTGTTTTCCTTGTTTGGTCCTCATCGTACAACTTCTTCAGGGGCATAACAACGTCCGGATCTTGTCATTCCTGCAGCAGCGGCTTCTACAACTATCTTTCTTTTTCCTTGGTCACTTGCATCAGTCGAGTAATCCCAAGAAACTGCTTTAGTGTCAAAAGGGGATGATTGAGCGACAAGGGCCATAATCCCAGGCTTGGGAAGAAAAACTTCCACTTCAATTGGCGCTCGTGCTTGGACCTTGATTACAGGAGAAATAAAGGCCGATGTCTCGACATTCTTCTCTATCTTGACTGGTACTATGGTCCTTTCCAAGTTTCAATCTTCATCAACGGTGATCATGTTAACATTGCCATGATTTGGCAGTGGGTTGTTGTTTAATTTGGGGGCAACACTTTTGAGTTGAATGATTCCTTCTTTGATCAATGACTCAATCTTGTCTTTGAGAGTAAGACAACTTTCAGTATCATGTCCAGCAGCCCCAGAGTGATATACATAGTGCTTAGTCTAGTCATACCATCCAGGAAAGGGATTAGAAACTCTTCCTTGGATTGGTTGGAGTATTCCTGCAGTTCTCAACCGTTCATATAGTTGGGCTAAAGGTTCAGCTAAAGGCGTATAAGTTTTGGCGGGTCTTTTTTCAAAGTTTGGGCAGGGTCTGGGTGCATTTGATGGACAACTTTGTGGTTGGTAGTGGGATTGGGATGGATATGCGGGTTGGTATCGTGATGGAATTGGATAGGCAGGTGCTCTAGGTGGACAATACGTTAGTTGGGTGGTGTAAACTGGGTAAGGGGCAGATGAAGGTTGATAATAGGGTTGAGGAATTTAGGTATACTGACTATAGTATGAAGGTTGGGGTAATGGGTTTTGGTAGGTTAACATCTGGTTTGGCCTACGTTCCTGGATGGTCATGACAGCAAACACACCGTCCTTCTTCTTCTTAAGGGCTTCTCCGATTGAATCCGACTGAATGGCCTTACTTGTTGCTTGTAGGGCTGCCAAATTAGTGATTCTCCTAGTTTTAATACCTTCTTCAATAAATTCTCCCATCCTGACAACCTCAAAGAACTTTTGCCCTACAACACTTATCATCTTTTCATAGTACGTTGCATATTTTTGGGATTGTATAAAAAGAGAAGTCATCTCACTTTCTGCCATTGGAGGTTGAACTTTTGCGGCATCTGCTCTCCACCGTATTACATACTCTCTGAATGACTCTGTTGACTTCTTTTCCAACTTCATCAAGTAGAACCTATTCGGAATTGCCTCAGTGTTAAACTTGAACCTATCCATGAATTCTTGCGCCATCGCACCCCAACTATTCCATTTCTGTGGGTCTCGACTCGTGTACCAATCAAGGGCCTCTCCCGTCAAACTCCTTATAAACAACTTCATTCTAATGGCCTCATCTTTCCCCACTCCAACTAACTTGTCACAATATGACCTTAAATGAGCTCGAGGATTTCCCTTCCCATCAAATACATCAAATTTTGGTACCTTATACCCCACGGGTAATTCAATATCGGGATGAACACATAAATCCTCATATTCAAGACCTTCAACCCCCTTATGGACTTGGATACTTTTGAAAGCTTCCTTCAAATTACGAATCTCCCTTGCTACATTGTCATCTGTTCTTGACCTTGCTTCTTTCTCCATCTCTTCATATGGATCGACTTCTGGCGGGGTTGGCATTGGATTAAGGAAAGGTTGAGCTTCCGCTACATATACTTGAGGCACATATTGCATGTTAGGGATTGCAGTGTGTGCCACCGGTATATGTTGGGTCGTTTGGTATTTTTGGGAAGGTAAGGCGGTTTGGGTGAGTGGGGTAGTTTGGGTAAGTGGGTTAGTTTGGATGACTGGAGTTTGGGTAAGTGAAGTTTGGGGCGCATATGGGGTAGTGAAGGGTAAAGGGTTGGCTTGTTGCGAATTGTTTTGTGGAAAGTTGGGTTGTTGAGGGTTGGTGGATTGTTTGGAAGCAGTTGGATTGGTCTTGTGAAGGGAAGGGTTTGGTGGAAAGTATTGAGGAGTAGGAGAGTCAACATGTGGAAAAAGAGGCGGAGTAGCTGTGTTTGTTCCATGCTCGGGAAGTGGCGTGTTCAAAGTGATGGACAAATTGGTGAGGTTTCGAAGTCGATCAATCTCACTTTGCATATCGGCCATTTTTTGCATCAGATTGGCAATGTGTACATCATAAGGGATTAGTTCCATTCCTTCCGAAGTCTCGGGTTCATCTCTCAGGACAGTGACAAGTCCCAAACCATTTTGATCAGATGCACCTGAATCAGTCATGTCTGCACGTGCTTTTGATCTCGTAAAGTATGGATGATCCGCCAGTTCGTAGTCAACGCAAATCAACCTTTGGGGAAATAAATCAAAAGGAAGAAAACCTTCAAGAAGAGAGAAATATTAGTATCAAGTGGGTGATTGTTGTTTCAATGATATTAATAATTAGGCAGATAATCAAACAATAAATAAATAGAGAATAAACATGTATTATGCAGCAAGTAAATCATATAACAAAATAATAAAAAGAATATTCAAAAGAAAATGCATCCTAATATGCACGGGACCTCTTTTTGCCAGAGGTGGGCCTAAATGTCAAACATAACGTGATTATGATAGATTGATCCAAGCCATTAATTTGTGACAACTCGAGTTTTGGGAAAGAAAAGGCCAAGTTTTCATTAATACAAAAAAAAAGAGTACAACGAAGGAACTAAGAAATACATAAAAAATGACATAATATAAAGACAAATCTAAGACTTGGCCTAAACTGCTATCAATCACGCTGGTGGAGGAAGTGAAGATGATGCTCCCACGTTGCTAGGTCCTACTCCCGCATTGTCCAAATATCGCATTATATTTTCCATTTGAGCCCACATTTCAGGAGTAACTATTTTGGTTCCAAGACGAGAATGTCTTATCCAAATCGTCGTTCCAATATCCTCAAAACCTTGCTCACCTTCTGAACTTATGCTATTGCGACCTTCTTGAAACCATACCTGGTATTCTGGAATTTCCTTTTCAAGCCCATTTCCGATATCTATCATGAGGATATTGTCCCACTCATGAAGAATCTCTTTGGCTCTAGGGACTTCAAAGTTTGGTCCAAAGGAAATTTCAGAATTCCTCATATTTGCTCGAAGAGGAATTACTTGTGGTTGACCAAACTGTTGAAGCACACGCACCGGAGCATATGGTTGGAGACCTTTTAACCCAATAAGCTCGATATAATAAAACCTTCTACATCTTATATAGGCGGGGGAACGAGGGAGTAATGGATATTTCCACTGAATTTGGTCACTAGTGCGGTGGGCCAGAAACTCATACCAATCATCAGTACCAACCGGATACACAAACTCTTTCATCCTATCGTAAAAACTGTTAATATGATTTATGTTGCTAAAACATATGTCATCCATGTTTTTACGTTGGTGAAAATGTTCCATTGCCCACATTTGTAAAAGAAGATTGCAACCTTCAAAGAAGTTTGATTCCCCTCTTTTACATTTCCCAAGAGCTCGAAATATTTCTGCTAAAATCATGGGAACCACAGTGAGTTCTTCGCCATCTACTCCCTCAAAAAGTACTCGAGCCACAGAACATATGCAAGTGCTAATGCATCCGTGTTCTCGTGGGAATACCAAAGTCCCTAGTAAAGCCACAGCAAATGCAATAGGACGTCTGACTTGCCAATGAACTTGAGTACAAGAGAATTCTTTCCTAAACAGCTTGTAACTATCCGAGCGTCCATACCTCTCATATAGGTAGTCCAAAGAAACCCAATTATTTTCGAAGCACCGAAGTTTCTTTTCATTTTTCAA
>JAJOOR010008825.1:0-17996 GCA_036250505.1 Solanum acaule | reverse complement strand
GTTATCTTACAAAATTAACAATCATCCAGACAGGAATTTACAAACATTGAGAATTCAAATTCATAATTCCCAGTAAATTTCATTGTTAAATGACTAATTTTTGCACCAATGTTGTTCTTTGTGCTTCCTTTCAGGGAGAAGATGTGATTGCTATATTACCATGGGATGAATGGTGGGAGTTTGAGCTGACAAAAGACAACACCAATCCACATATTGCAGTGCTGCCTTTGCACCCTGATCTCCGAGCCAAGTTTAACGAGACTGCTGCTTGGGAATATGCACGAAGCATGGCAGGAAAATCTTATGGTTACCACAACCTAATATTTAGCTGGATAGACACAATTGATGGAAATTACCCACCACCCGTGGATGCTCATCTGGTAGTGCATGCTATTTTTGTCTTGCCATTTTTTTGTTTGACCTATTATCTTGAAGGTGGTCCATACATACCCTTACTTAGTAAATCCTCTGGTTTGCGAGTATAGTCATCTCTGCTTAGGCTAACTATGTCCTATCAAAAAATAAAAAAGATAATCACAACAAACAGCTAACTTAGACCTGAATATTGGTTGATCAGCTAATGCGGTAATTTCGCTGGGCACATGAAGTGAAATTTGATGAAATGCTTTGATTTCATACACAGACTATTGAGCAATCTTTGTGAGTTATATTGAAATAACAGAGGCCTCGAACTATTTTAGGTCTCATAGCTGCAGGTTTCATGTACTGAACACTATTTATTTATTTTTATGACAAGGGAAACCCGCAGCCACTATCCTTTGGGTGCGCATAGGATAAAACCCCCTGCTCCTATGCAATAACTCGCAAACCACATAGGAGAGGTAACCCGCACTAGGCAAGCCCGGTGTGACGAGCTCGACCCAGAAGCAAACCCCTTGCTTTCGCTGGCAAGGGGTTTCGAACTTGAGACCTCCAACATGGAAGTCCCAAGCCCAAACCACTGGGCCACCCCGAAGGGTTTACTGAACACTATTTAGATATCCATATGGGGCTGTTTTGAATCTTAGTGTGATGTTGTCAGTGAATCCATGAAGATTCATTTGACTGCTAGAAACATGCTATTTTGATTCACGTGTTCCATATAATTACATAACTATGCATGTGTGCTGAAGCAGTAAATATTTGATTGGATTAGTGTCTCGTGAGAGCTGAAAATAAATTTTATTTTACTGTAAAAACTTAAGTACTGTATGATCATTTGTGAGGTTGAAATTACGCTACGAGATATCACGTTAAACAGTTGAAATTAGAAAGTTGATGATGATGAAGGGTGAGGGATAAGAATAGGAACAATGGCACTTACAAGTTACAAGAAGTAGAAATGACAGGCATTTTGTAGATAAACGTGAGTAATTGTGGTACTTGGCTTTTGTGTTATAGATAGCTGCTACTGTATGTTTTTGTGTTATGAAATTTACATGTTACTTCTTGTTATTGTTAACAAACATGGCTGGATGTTGCAGGTGGCTTCTGTCATGACTGTTTGGAACCAAATAGCGCCTGAATATGGCTCTAACTTGTGGAACGAAGCCTTAAACAAACGACTCGGAACTCAGGTTATATATATATTTTAGTCACTTTCATGAAATGCCTCTTTAAATTGAGGCAATTAGTGGGCAAAATACTCTTGAAGCAGCTGTTTGGTATAATATGTTTCTCGTTTAATAGCTTTTTAAAGTGGATCAGATTCCGTAATTACAAAGATTGACATAAATTTCAATATTGAATGCTGTTCCATTTTGTTCCACACAGAACCTTAGTCTTCCCGATATACTTGTTGAAGTTGAAAAGCGTGGATCCTCTTTCGCCAAATTGTTGGCTATTCCAGAGCAAGATGATTGGGTTTATAGCGATGGCAAGTCAGCATCATGTGTTGCTTTTATTCTTGAAATGTACAAGGAAGGAGGACTGTTTGGTGAATTTGCAAACTCAATTCAGGTTACAGAATTCACGGTGAGTTTGTCCGATAGCATTTGAAGCATTCTCTGTTTCCTGATTAGGTTGGTTGCTTCGGCATTTGCCTCGGTCATGTACTTGATGAATCTGAAACTGCCTTTTCGCCTTTTCTGTTTAGCATGTATGTCTCTTCTAACAAAGTTATCTTTCTATGTCGGACTCCAGTTCTAGAGTTTCAGGAATTGATGTCGTTTATTGTTGGAACTGCAGATAAGAGATGCTTATACTCTCAACCTTTTTGAAAACAACTCAAGCCGGTTGCCAAAATGGTGCAATGCCGATGACACTGTGAAACTTCCTTTCTGTCAAATTCGAGGAAAGTACCGTATGGAACTACCTGGATACAATAGTATGGATCTGTACCCCCATATGAACGAAAGATGTCCATCTATGCCTCCGAAATACTACAGACCTCAAGGTTGTTGACAAGGTTTTCCCCATCTTCCTCTGTAAGTAGGTCAGTATTGTTGAAAACATAAATACAAGTCAGCTTCTTCTAACAGCTTAAGCTTTTAGACGAGATGGCCACACACTTCAACAACATATTGCATGTAGTTTTCACTCATCGAGCAGTTCTCGAGGAGTTGTACAATGCCTAGGATATACAAGCTAAGGTTGCTATTAGCCATTTATGTTGCTCTTATTCAAGAGTTTGTACAAAGTTTGACAATTTCCTTAGTTTTTATTATACTGAGTATGTTGTTGTTATTTAGTTTTTTATGGAACGAAATTGGGAAAATGAATCCCGAAGAACTTGTAGCAGGTAGCACGTAAGTCGTAACCGTGGAATTAGTTGAGGTGCACGTAAGCTAGTTCTCTGATATTTATATTTGCTTATTCATTCAATTCCAAACAGTTTGGAATTACTCATTTCTTTGTACTGTTCACAGAAACGACCGAAGCCTTTTTGGCCAACAAGTGCAAGTCAACTCCATTCATGTATAAATAACAATATTTTATTATAACGATTGTGATTTATCTGAAATCGATATTTCAAGTTATAAATTTCTATTTGATGTTCAATATCTACATTAGAAAATTTATCTATTTATCGAGTTATGATTTTTCACTTAGTGTTTGTTAGTCATATTAGAGCAATACTCAATTCAAAGTTATGATTTTCTATACGACGTTCATTATCCATATTGAAACTCGGTTTAATCCAGAGTTATGATTTCTCACTCGATTTTCTACAGTTATATTGAAACCTAACTAAATTTGGATCAGACACTGCAAGTTCATTTTTGGGGTCGGACCTTCTAATATATTCCTTTTCATTCCTAAGGGTTTAAACACGAGAACTTTGATTAAGGGTGAAGAAATTTCAACCATTTCACCATAACTCATGGCGATTAAAATGTCACAACATATTTTAAATTATTAAGTTCTTTTTTATTATCATTTTATTTTTGGTATGTATCGAACATTTTTTTTTTCTTCAACTTGCGTAAAAGCAAAATTACGTAATCAATTTTGATGATGATGAAATATTTGTTACAAGTATATTCGAGGAATTTTCTTTCCAATCACTATTAGGTAATGTAGACGAAAACGTAAATTGACAAAAAATTAAAAACAAAGGAAAATAATTAAGAAAAAAACCATTTTTTTCCTGAATAAAAAATTATTATGTAAAAGTTGAAGCAATAAAATATATCCTCTTGATCGATAGAAATGAAAGTATGAAACTATTTAATAAAATTAGAGTCGTCAATATGGGCTAGATCCGTTGGATCAAACTATTCAATTTTGATTAAGGTTTTCCCCCTTTTAATCTTAAATTAAAGAATATGAAGAGTTGTAACTAAATCAATATATATCACTATCAAAGACAAATTTGTCATCTTGAATTCTTCCACTAGCATTTTTACGTACTCCTATGGTAAAGATCATTCTTTTTCCATCTCTATTGTTTGTTTTAAGATTTTTATCATTTATAGATTTTTCAAATTACAAAGGATTGTTTCAATTCTAATTCTTTATTTATGATTGTTTCTCTTTCTGGAATTTCTTGTTACTATTTTGTGTAGAAATGTAAAATCACTATACATATTGCCTTGCAATGTATCCGGTGCTATTTGGCTTGGAGTAATTTTGATATTCTCGACTAATTACTAATAATTATACTTATTATGTTCACAACTATAATGTTTTGGAAATACAAATGGACACATGAGAGGATTTTATTTTTTAATTTTATTTTGTTTTTGCTTAAACTAATCAATAGTTAAGGTGTCTATATTCACGAATCTAGATGAAGAGAAAAGAGACAAAAACAGAAAAATTTAGGACAGAGTTCTAGGTAAAAACAACTTCATAATCTATTTGAATGCTATGAAATTATTTGGTGAATTAAAATAAACCTTTTTTACTTAATGCATACTAATTGAACATTTTTTTAAAAAAAATTGTCTACTACTCTAAACTAGTTTATTTTTTATTTATCCAAATGATTGTTTTGCTTTTAAATTAATAACGATATTTTTTTGCATTTAATTTTTGAAGTTGGTATGAATTTTATTTTTTTTAATAAATCAACTTTATTTAGAAACAAGTTAGGCTTCTTCACTTTATTTAGAAACACCTAAAAGAATTTGGAGGAAGATGAATTCATGAAGTTAAAAATATCAAGTATGACTTCTACATTGTCCTACAATGACTAAGTTTGATTACCTTATATTTACATAAACCAAATTCATTTGATTCAATATTTCGTGGTTTTTTTTTTATAAATTATACATGCAAGGTTTGGTTAATTGCGTTAAAGTCATGCGTAGGATCGATCTAATATTATAATGTTATAATTTCACCCTTATTTTTAAAGGAAGCAAATAGTAAGATGAATTGGTTGAGGTTAAGTTGGTATTACATTTTAAAATATAATATTTATTTAACTTTATAAGAGTTTTTAATTATTGATGTATGGGAGTTGTGTATGTCCAGAGACTAGTATAATAAAAAGTAGGAAGCTTTAAAATGCAAAATTGAACTGTCATTTTGCCCCTACACTAAATTATAATTCGGATCCGGCTCCCCTCCATTTCGTCAAGTGCACGTGTAGATTAGAGACATGTGTCATATTTAAAGTTTAATGGTAAAGATTATATTATATTAGCAAATATCATAACCATAGTTAAGTCAACTAATTTTAAAAAACTATTCTCCAAATTTGGTAAGGATTACAATATATTCTATACAAAATTTGATATTTATTAATATCATTAATTTCATATTATATTTTTGTATTTAAATATTAAATTGTAATTTTTTAGTTTAAACCAATTATTTTTAAATGATAAAAGATTGCTATTGTGCGTTCTTTTGATTACTTCTTAATTACTTCTGATCAATTCCAACGTTCTCCTTTTTTTTTTGATCATTTTTCAGTTTATTTAATTCTACTAAACAATTGCTAGAACGGAAAATGATTTTTTTGTCTATTGCTACAATATGTTTTTCAATAAAAAAAATATAATTAAATAATTGGAGTGGATTAGTAAGATAAATAAAATAGATATCTTCTTATTTCTTATAATAAAAATAGTTTAAAATGAAATTAGATTTCAACAAAAAAAAAAATATTTAAATTGATTGGGTGACTTCTTAAGTGAAATATCAATAGTTGAGTGACTTTCTAAGTAAAATATCAATAGTTGAGTGACTTTTGAGTTATAATCATTAATTTCATATTATATTTTTGTATTTAAATATTAAATTGTAAATTAAAATATAAGATGAAATTAAAGATGTTAATAAATATCAAATATTGTATGAAATATATTGTAATTCTTACCAAATTTGGAGAATAGTTTTCTAAAATTAATTGACTTAACTATGGTTATGATATATATTCATATGATATAATCTTGATCTTTAAACTTTAAATATGACACATGTCTCTAATCTAGACGTGCACTTGACGAAATGAAGGAAAGGGGTAATGGAGGGGAGCCGGATCCAATTCGGATCACACACTGCAAGTTCATTTTTGGGGTCGGACCTCCTAACATATTTTCTTTCATTCCTAAGAGTTTAAACACAAGAACTTTGATTAAGATTTAAGGCTGAAGAAATTTCAACCATTTCACCATAACTTATGACGATTAAAATGTCACACCATATTTTTAAATTATTATTTTAATTTTAGTATGTATCGAACTTTTTTTTTCTTGAACTTGCGTAAATACAAAATTACGTGATCAATATTGACGATGATGAAATATTTGTTATTAGTATATTCGAGGAATTTTCTTTTCTATCACTATTACGTAATATAGACGAAAACGAAATTGACAAAAATTTAAAACAAAGGAAAATAAAATTAAGAAAAAAATCATTTTTTTCCAGGATAAAAAATTATTTATTATATTGAAGCAATAAAATATATCCTATTGATTGAGATAAATAACTAATTAAATAAAATATTATCAACACAAAGAAAATGACAAAAATAGTCCCTTATATTTAAAGTTAAAATAGTTTCTTTTAAGTATTATTGCACAGTTTCAGCCCTTTAAATTTATCAGAAATTAATATTTTTAGTACCGTCAAACATTTACCTAATTTTGTCTGTTAGATTTAACAGAAACTATGGGGATAAAAAATAGTATGAACTTGGAACTTACATTTGTTACCATTTTGTAATTTCTATTATTTTTATTAATTTAAAGTTTAGTGTAGCTTTTTGATGCGTAATTTATATTATTTTTTGGCTTATAACTTATATGTTCACCCGAAGGGTAAAGGTTGTGGTAAAGATTGTAACAGTTACGATTTATTCTGTAATTTCAAAAAAAAAAAACCTTATAAGTCAAAAATCATAAATGTGTATAAACATGTTTTTAATTTCACCTAAACACTAACAAACTGCTTTTAAAATTATTTTGACTTAAAAGTACCTAAAAGCTATTAGTAACTTTAGTACCGTCAAACATTTACCTAATTTTGTCTGCTAGATTTATCGAAAACTATCGGGTAAAGGAACTTGGAACTTACATTTGTTACCATTTTTGTAATTTCTATTATTTTTATTAATTTTTAAAGTTCAGTGTAGCTTTTGATGTGTAATTTATATTAATTTTTGACTTATAACTTATAAATTCACCATATAGTCACGGTTGTGGTAAAGATTGTAGCAGCTGCAAATTATTCTATGATTTTAAAAAAGAAAAAACTTATAAGTCAAAAATCATAAATATTTATAAACATGTTTCTAATTTCACCTAAACACCAACTTTAAAAATTATTTTGACTTAAAAGTACCTAAAAGTTATTAGTACATTTTATTATATTGCAATTTTAGAATCCGATAAAACTTATTTGATATTTATGATAAATCTTTATTTCAGCTTATTTTCGTTAAATCTTTTAATTTATTTGTCTTAATCTATTAATCAGTTTAAAAGACAAGGTCTCTTTTACTTTATCAACAAAAAAGTATTTCAATGTACATATGCTCAAACGACCATTTTTGTCATTTTCTCATAAAAAAATCGAAATAAATAAAACTGGAAAAGATCATCACGTAAGCAAATTTTCATATAAATGGTGAAAAATCCATTTTCTATGAGCTCTGGAGTCCAACAATTTTCTTGATATTGAACAAACAAAGCTTCCATAGAAGACTTCCATGGCTGTAATCTTGAAAAATCACAGCTTTATCACTTTCTTGTTCCTTTTTCAGTTTTTGTCATGGCAGATTCATGGGTTTAAAACACCATTTCATCCAAAAGATGTTTTGCCTTTATTACCAAGACAAGTTTCATGGCCTATACTAAACTCCCTTTACAGTGCAGTGGATATTATGCCTACTTTTGTTGGGGTTGCTTCAATTGAAGGGAATAATACACTGGAGTGGAAAGGTGCTTGCTTTTTCAAGAATATTGCTTGGTTGGAGCTTCACAACAAATCTAATAGTCAATTTGGTGGAGGAACCCTTCATATCAAGGTTTTCCCCAAATCTATCTTGCTATTTATTCAAGTACTTACTTTAAAAAATATATATTTGGTGGTAGGTGTAGGGTAAGGGAAGGGGATTACAAGATGGGGAATTGAATCTTCGCCCTGGTGAAAGTTTAGCTAGTCAATCAATTGAGTTATTGAGATTTCCCCGTTCAAGTAACTACTTGCTATTTCTGTTTTTTGAAATTTTTGATTGTTTTGTTGTATCTGTAGTTGTTTTTCTTATGTAGAAGTTCTTGGATATGTGTTTATTGATTGAGTGCAACCTTATACCAAGGAAGAGCTTTTTGATAGTTATAGCTTATAAGTCGATATGGTTCTTTGTTGGGGAGGTTGGGAACTAAGACGGATCCAAGATTTGAATTTTATGGGTCCCCTAACTAACTCAATTTAATATACAGTAATAATTAGGTTCATGGTCAAATATTTATGGATATTTGGTGGATTTCTTATTACATATGCAGGGCTCGGGAAAGTGGTTGGGCTCACGTGAACTCGTAAATAGTACCGTAGATCTGTACTTCATTTTGTTCCTTTTTGTAAATTGGATGTGAAAAATGAAATCTTTTTACTTGTTCTTTTAGTATTTTTCTATTAAGATTAGTTGTTAGTGTTACACTTAGGTATGGTGTTTACCAGTAGACTTGTAGTCTGGTTAGAGACTTGTATAACTATGAGCTCCTCTTGATTTAGAGAAGAGAATCAATAATTTGCCTTGAAATATAGATGGAGCAGAATGGATGTAGAGGATTCATATGGCTGAACACAATTAGCTGGGATTGAGGCATAGTTGATTGATTCATTGATTCTGTTTAGTATATTTACGGGGAATCTTGATCTGGGTGATTCGCCACTGGTCCTGATTATCCTTTGCTATTTGATATCTCTTGATTGGTAGCCAGATAGATGTGGAAAAATGGGTAGAAGTAAACCTAATCTTGATTCTTTGCTCTACTTCTCTTCGTGGGAAACTCTAAAAGGTGACTTGTGTCTGACTAATATTCATTGAAACTTATCTGAACTCTGTGGACGAGAAGTATTCTTTTACAGAATCCCAGTCTTTGCATTGACTATGTATGTTGGTAAAATTTAGTTGAAATTGTAGCTCAGGTTTGTTGAAATACCTATGTTATGATGTTTATTGAGAATGGAAACATTTTGGAAGGCCAAATCCGTATGGCGTATGTGTTATTAATAGTATGATTTGTTCTCAGTGCATAGTATATGGATAGATTATTGAGGAAAATTATAAATTGTATTTTTTATCTGCTTTATATAACTTTTTGTGCCTTCTTTTTCAATGCTTGGATGGAAAGAGTTCCCATTTTAATGTTGTTGCTTTATCAGTGGGATTCTTTTACTTCTCCATATATCAATGT
The DNA here is from genome assembly GCA_036250505.1 of Solanum acaule. Taxonomy (NCBI): domain Eukaryota; kingdom Viridiplantae; phylum Streptophyta; class Magnoliopsida; order Solanales; family Solanaceae; genus Solanum; species Solanum acaule. The sequence goes on along the minus strand of JAJOOR010008825.1, from coordinate 8,679 downwards.
TTGTATTCAAATTAAAATATTTTGCAGGTGAGCAATGCACACAGTTGGACATGTATGGACCTTTACGTCTTTGCAACCCCATATCGTGTAACATGGGACTACTATGTATTGTCTCGTGAACATACTCTTGAAATCAAAGAGTGGGAGTCTCAGGCTGAGTTAGAATATGTGAGTCCCTAGCATTTCTTAAATGAAGTTAGAAAGGCACTAATTTAAGCATAATTCGTGATACTAATGGAATAAAATTGAAACAGGTCAAACGTAAAGGTATCTCAATTTTCCTAATGCAAGCAGGAATGTTAGGAACCCTTTCAGCACTATGGGATGTTCTTCCTTTGTTCTCGAATACTGGATGGGGCGAGAACTCAAATATTGGTTTTCTCAAGAAACATATGGGTTCTTCATTTGAAAAACGTCCCCAGCCATGGGTTACCAACCTTACTAATTCTGATGACATACATTCTGGAGATTTTCTTGCAATATCAAAAATTAGAGGTCGTTGGGGTGGTTTTGAGACTTTAGAGAAATGGGTATCAGGAGCTTATGCTGGCCATTCTGCTGTTTGCTTGAGAGACTCCGAAGGAAAACTATGGGTTGGCGAATCTGGAAATGAGAATGATAAGGTAGAGTCCTAAACTATTTTGTTTTCACATTATGTTGTTATTTGGTGTTTACTCTTTCTTATAATGGGGAGCAAGGGCAATGTCTGCTATGCAATAAAGAAATTGAAGATTAGAAGGAGAATCAGATAGAGAATATTATCTCATCTCTTTTTGTACTTTCTCGTTCGTGTTTCTTAAAAACTTCAAGCTTTATGTTTAGGGAATTCTGGATTTTGGACAAAGTAATAAGGAGCATTGATAGCGAATCAAACTTTTAGGGAATAAAGGGCTCTATCTCAAATGAATAAAAAAGAAAGAGATAAAAATGATACACGTTGGAACAATTAGTTAAAGGGCTTAGAGTGATATTCAAATCAGCAAACTTAAGGAAAAAAACATCTCAAGTTTGTGATTGTGGTCTCGCAAGCCTCAAGTGACACTTTTTGTGGCGTATACAGCTATAGATATCAGTATGATTATTACAATTTATTTATTTTTTTGATAAGGATATGATTATTACAACGTTGGCTTCAAATATCACATTGTATGAGTATCATATTAATACGACCCTTATTCAACATTTGCACAAACTTAAAGCGCAACTAACTTGATAGCAACTTGTGGCATGCAATAGACACAGCACAATATCCAAGGTGTTAACAACTTGAAAGGAAGGTCTGTGTGCTGTAGTTCTGGGTATTTGACTCGGCCCAGGCACCTTGAGGGAGGTTGAAGATATAAGAAAAACTTTAAGCATGAATGACCATATACTTAATAACGTAATCTCTATACCATGTTTGCACCAATTTCATTGTCCACATTTTCTTTCAGGGAGAAGATGTTATTGCTCTATTGCCTTGGGAAGAGTGGTGGGAGTTTGAGCTGACAAAAGATGATTCCAATCCACATATTGCATTGCTCCCTTTGCACCCTGACCTCCGTGCCAAGTTTAATGAAACTGCTGCTTGGGAATATGCAAAAAGCATGACAGACATGCCTTATGGTTTCCACAACTTAATATTTAGCTGGATAGACACAATCGATGGAAATTACCCCTCACCCTTGGATGCTAATCTGGTAATGCATATTATTTCATATTACAGTCTTGCCAATTTTGTGCTTACAGCATTATTTCGAAGCTGCTTTCTTTCGTACAGTCCTCTACTTCCTGATTCCTCTGCTTTGCGACTATAGTCAGAGTTGTTCTGTACTGAATTATGTCCTCACAAATAAACATAATTAGTAAGAGATGGTAACGTAGACCTCAGCATATTTAGTTGCTCAGCTAATGAAATAATATTGTTGGCACATGGAGTGGGGGTAAACGCGTGCATTTCACACGCAGGTTTCATGCATCGAACATTATCAAGATTTCCATAAGGGTATACCCATTTGAATTTTAACTTGATTTTATCATCAATTTCTTCTCATGGAGCTTCATTTCACTGCTATAGCATTCTATTATGAGTCAAGTGTTCTATAGAACTCCACAGAGTATGCATGAGATGCTTAAGCAGTGAATAGATGATCGGTTATTATCTCATGTCTCGTGAGAGCTGAAATGGTATTTGTTTTGGTGTAAGAAACTTGAAGCACCATAGAGTGATGAATGAGCTTGAAATTATTCTCTGTGATATGAGACAGGCAATTGGAATCAGAAATTTACGAGGATGAAGGGTGAGGGATGGGAAGAGACGATAATGGCATTAAGCAAGTATAAATGACAGGCATTTATAGATAAAGTGGGTCATGTGGCACTTGGTTTTGTATGTTGAATAGCTGCTACTGTATCCTGCAAATTGTAAGTGGCAGAGTGGACTTGGTACCATGATCCACTGAGATTTAGCCATTTGTCGCTCTCCTATTCTTATTTTTTATTTTTTAAAATAAACAGATTCATGCTAATTAAAAATTAACCTGTTATTTTACATAATTGTTGCTGATGTTTTTGTGATGTCTGGTGCAGGTTGCTTCTGTCATGACTGTTTGGAACCAACTTCAGCCTGCATATGCTGCTAACATGTGGAATGAAGCCTTGAACAAACGACTCGGAACTAAGGTTATGTTTTTGTATAATCACATTTGATGAGATGATTCTGTTTTTTTGAGATAAAAACAGTGGGCAAAACACTATTAAAGCAGCTGATTGAGTAACTTATTTAAAGAAGATTAGAATACTGTATTCACAAAGATTGATGGCATAAAGCCATTGTTATACTGAAAATATACTCTGCTTTGTGAACTCTCATATATCTCAAGCGAAACTAAGTTAGTGTAGACCTCTATCACTGACTTGACATATAGTACTACATGCTGATCTATATTGTCCCATGCAGAACCTTAGTCTTCCTGATGTTCTTGTGGAAGTTGAAAAGCGTGGATTCTCTTTTGCCAAATTGTTGGCTATTCCTGAGCAGGATGATTGGGTTTATAGTGATGGAAAGTCGACATCATGTGTTGCTTTTATTCTTGAGATGTATAAGGAGGCAGGACTATTTGGTGAACTTGCAAGCTCAATTCAGGTTACAGAATTCACGGTGAGTTGGTTTCCAGTGCATTTGCATGATATGTACTTAGATGAATCTAAAACTGCTTTTCCTTTTCTCTTGGTTGCCTTTTTGTGGATGGCGGGTTTTCTTTTTGTTGGGGGCGGGGAGTTTCACATGTCTGTATGTGTAGTGAGGTATCTTGCACTCGTTCTTCCTATTATTCTTCACATCCCTACTAAATACTCCCTATGTCCCAGTTTATGTGCACTTTCCTATTTAGTCAATCCCAAAAAGAATGACATAATTCCTTATTTGGCAAATGTTTAATGACACTATTTTACTCATGCTGGGTCCCACTTATTTGGAAAAATGTCTACAAAAGTGTATTCGTCTATTTAAAAATTCATTTATTTTAGGGGTATTTTAGTACATTGCAAAGTCTTATCCATTCAAACTACATCACGTAAATTGGGATGGACGGAGCACATGTTTTCGTCATCCTTGCTACAATTCTGTTAAGTTCCAAATAAACTGGTGTACGTATTGTTTGGGTTGTTAAAGTTTAAACATTGTGTCCATTGTCCACTTCCCTAAAATAGGAACTTTTTTACTGTACTCTTGCATACCTTTCAGTAGCTTAGTGCCAAAAAATGTGGAAGTTAGGAACCAAATTTCAAACCAGAAGTATTTCAATTCTTGGAAAGTTATCCAGTCCTCTATCTTAATATTGCTCATGTTTGTGAAACTATTGCATCATTTTTTTATCATTCGGAAAAAAGAAAATTACAATTCTTGCATTACTTGTTTGCTGTTGGACCCTAAGGTCTGATGGTTCATCTAATTGAAAAGCACATGGGAAGTTTCATGTTGGATTCAACTTCTAGAGTTCGAAAAGTAACGTATTTATTGCTGGGAGTGCAGATTAAAGATGCTTACTCTCTCAAGTTTTTCGAGAACAATTCAAGCCGGTTGCCGAAGTGGTGCAATGCAGATGATAATGTGAAGCTTCCTTTCTGTCAAATTCGAGGAAAGTACCGGATGGAACTACCTGGATACAATAGTATGGATCTGTACCCCCATATGAATGAAAGATGCCCATCTATGCCTCCGAAATATTACAGACCACAAAGTTGTTGACAACGGTTTTCCCATCATCCTCGTAATCTCAAAGGTTAGAAGCATATAGTTTTTCACTCATCAGTTCTCAGGTTGTATACTTGTAGTACAATTTCCTAGAATGCACAAGGTTGCTGATGACCATATTCATATATATTGCTCTTATCTAAGAGTTTGTACAAAGTTTGGTATTACTATTCATCCTGATCAATGTTGCACAGGACAGAATCCTAGCTTGACAAGTTCCACAGTTTAATTTAGATTTATACTTAACGAGCTTTGGATAAATGAATCCAAAAGAACTTGTATATATGGAAATGAGTTGGTATTCTAAGTGGATGTTATTTATTTTTTATGCCTTCGAAACTTCAGAGATCTACACTCAATTTTCTGTAGTAAAGTTGTTTCAATGCCAACCTCAAAATTTTGATAAATTACCCAAGAATCAATTACATAGCATGAAAGGACTAACAAGTGCTAAAATATGTCCATGAAAAGTTTCATCTTTCTTGCTCTCGCTTCTGTATTCCATTTTTCAAACTGCTTGGAGATGCTTTATTTTAAGTTGGGGTCTACTATAAATAATCTCTTTGTCTACACTACCCTACTCATACCCCACTTATCGGATTACACTGGGTGTATGTTAGAAAATTTCATCTTTCCTACTCTTATTTCTGAATTCCATTTTACAAACGGCTTGGAAATGCTTTATTTAAGCGGAGGGTCGACTGGAAATAACCTCTCTATCTCTACGAGGTAAAATTAAGGTCTACATATACTCTACCCTCCTCGAACCCCACTTGTGGGATTACACTAGGTATGCTGTTGGAAAATTTCATCCTTTACATCCAACTTTTAGCCTTCAAGTTTCAGAAAAGAAAAGTTGTATAACTTTAAGCTTTATAAAAAAAAAAAAGTTGTTGTATAACTTTGAGCTGTCATAGCTAAATCTAGAGAAAAGAAGAATTGTGCTTATGCATGTTGAAGTTCCAATTTCTCATATCTAATTTTTAGCCCTTTAACTTTCAAATATAAAGTTTCAATAATTGTGGCTGGATTGTGAGGCCTTAAAGTGTACATCTTTTGACATGAATACAGCATAATATAGGGAGTATTCCCCTTAGGAGATCGCAAATTTGATGCCAAATCCAGTCTAGTTTTAGTGTCCTTTTAACAGAAATATATCATAATATGGAGTCTTGAGGTTTACAAAACTCGCTTCCTGTTGAATAAGCATGTATGATTGTATGATTGAATTTATTGAATCATAGAGGTTTCGTGGGAACTATTTGGATGGGAAGTCCTTGAGTTGGTACCGGCATTGGGTCCCTGCTGAAGAAATCATCTGTACAGCATAGCTTCCATGTGAAATGTGTTACTAGGTAATGGATTGTGACCAAGGTTTCAATCTTCGCAAACTCGTATCCAGGACATATGCGGGCTCCCCCTCCGAATGGAATAAAGTTGTAAGGAGGCAAAGATGCTGAGTTCTCAAAACGTGCTGGATCAAATTTCTCTGGTTCTTGGAAAATGCTGCTATCCATGTGTGTTTTAGCCATTACCCAGAATATCTATGTGCAGCCATTAAGCAGCGGTTAAATTTGGGTTATGCCAATAAGAAATATACTGAGTACTACCGAATTAACAGATTGAAGAATGGAAGATCAAAGATGGGGATTTTGATCTTACTTGCCATCCTTTCGGAATGAGGTAGCCACCGTACTCAATGTCCTTTACAGTCTGCCTGAAGTTTCCGAAAACAGGTGGGAACATTCTCATTGTTTCCATTGCCACTCTCCAGGTGTATTTCATCTTGCCAAGGTCTTCCCAAGTTAGGGACTCTCCAGGTGACTTGATCTGTGCTATCTCTTCTTGTTCTGCATTCCCACAAGCTTATTTAGAAGAAACCCAAAAGATAGTGTGACTGGAGTTTGAATGAAATTCAGAAGAGTTCTTACCTTTAAGGACAGCTGCATAGATGTTTGGATTCTTTGCTAAAAGTCTTACGATGAAAGTTATCAAGACGGATGAAGTGTCATATCCAGCAACCATTATGAGCATGACATTGTGAATGATCTCAGTTTCAGATATGAGTTCTTGGTTGTTCTCTCCACGGATGCTGAGCAAACAGGTGATGAGATCCTGGTGGGATGAAGCTAAGTTGTTGTCAAACTCATGGCGTTTCTCAGAAATAAGTTGTTTCAGCATTTTCTGGACATCTTTGCTTGCCTTGAGGCTTCGATTGAAACGCATAAAAGGCAAGTTTATAGGGATTGACCACACCCCTTCTATCATCTGCTCGAAATAATGAACCATTTGGTCTCTTTGTGATCCACGCTCAAGCCCGAAAAGGAGAGAGCAAATAATGTTGAAGGTGAGTGTCTTCATCAAAGGTAATACCTATCATTAACACAAAAGTTAGCTGTAAATGTCTTAGGTTACATGCAAGAATAGTAGGGGGGATGACATACCTTAATTATTTGCTCGTCTTTCCAGTAAGTCTCGAGATGGATTCTGACTTCTTCTTCCATCTTTCCAACATAACGCTTAAGACAATCTGGCTTCAAGAATGATACCAGGGCATCTCTAACCCGTTTATGATCTTCACCATTGAGTTCCAAAAGGCAACGATTGCCCAGAATCATCTTGACTGATTGTGGCTGCTGATTAGTGAGAACAGAGCAATCACTGGTAAATACAAACTTGTTAGCAGCCTGTCCATAAATGAATACAGTGGGCTTGCCAAAGAGGCTTAGCTTTGAGATAGGACCATATTTTTGTACTCTTTCTTCAAGCCATTTCTCTGCCGTGTTGGCTTTCATTGCCCTTAGCATCCCAAGACTTTGACCGATGATTGGAATTCCAAGGGATCCTGGTGGAACCCTCTTCAATGATCTCCTCCTCCGAACAAGGAGGAGGAATACCGGGAGTAGAAATAGGAAAATAGTTACTATAATGTTCATGATTGAAGGTACAAAGGTAGTGAGCTTAGGAAGTAGAAGTAATTTATATAATCTTCTTGTGCTCTTAACTTTGTTTGTTTCTGGAAAAGCATCTCAGTTCCATTATGGTATCCTGTAACAAAAATATGCCACATCTAGATATACCAAACTATACTTTCCAGTAATTGTGGTATATGCCATATCTAGATATACCAAACTATTCTTTCCAGTAATTGTGGTATATGCCACATCTAGATATACCAAACTATACTTTCCAGTGATTGTGGTATATAACTCTATCAACATGTCCAAAAAGAACAGTGTTGGTTAACAGGACTCTTGTGCTTTGTTTTTTCTTAAAAACAAGTAGTGCAGACTGCAGAGTCCAAATCAATCATGTGATGATCTTTACGTCTGATAATTTATTTGACAGACTGATACAGCATAAGGTACTTTGTCCGGTACTTATGCTGGTGGAAGGTAGTAGATATTCAGACATTATCTTTTTTTTTCTTGGGAAAAAAAATGATAATCCAATAGTTGTTTTGTTAGATTGATACACCATGAAAGCAAAGTCAAGTAAAACACAAAACTAAAATTCAAACTCATGAAAGCAATCCCATTGTATTCAATAAAATTAATAAACAAGTACATTTTCAGCCGGCTGTATGCAACAATTCATAAGAATTCACATCTACTCAATACATACAGTATGAAATTTGAATCCCAAATAAACAATCTATTGGTACTACTCAGTCTTAGGTGGCTGTAGCAATCTTGTACAGGTAATGCACTGCAGAAAAGAGAGAACAAAATAAATATACCATCAACCTCACATAACAGATACAAAGACTTTTTGTTAGTCGAGGTGCACAAGCTGACTCGAATATCATGGTTATAAAAAGACAAACAGATGACTTTGATAGTCAAGATGCCCACAAGTTGGCTGTGATATTACGATTATAAAAAAACAAACAGATACAAAGACTTTTCATTAGTTGATGTGTGCAAGCTGGATTAAATACCACGTTATTAAAAAAGACAAACAAATACAAAGACTTTTTGATAGTTGAAAGACAAAAAAACATAAAGTTGAGTGATATAATACCCTTCAACTTAATATTACTCCAAATACTTTAACGTCTAGGTACAACCACACAAGCCCCGCTTACGACTTAGCCAAGCTTGACTTCTTCATTCTTGCATAATATTCCCTTAGGAGCCTTAAGGTTTACAAAGTCTGCTTCCTCTTGGAGAAGAATGTAGGATTGAATTTGTTGAACTAGAGAGGTTTCCTGGGAATTATTTGAATGGGAAGCCCTTGAGTTGGTACTGGCGTTGGGTCCCTGCTGTAGAAATCATCTGTACAGCATAGCTTCCATGTGAAATGTGTTACGAGGTAATGGATTGTGACCAAAGTTTCAATCTTTGAAAACTCGTATCCAGGACATATACGGGCTCCCCCTCCAAATGGAACAAAGTTGTAAGGAGGCAAAGATGCTGTGTTCTCAAAGCGTGCTGGATCAAATT